>JAJHJA010000540.1:0-276203 GCA_021202915.1 Heliconius himera | reverse complement strand
TTGCCGTCCCGAATGTCGACCGTCGTTCTGTCTATATAGGTGGTGGTGATGCTCGGAAGGCAGCGGTCGAGTCGAACTCTTAAGTACCACGGTACTAATAAATATGATGCACATAAAGACTCGTACCAAATGTATAATAAATATAATACAATAATTCGAAGTCTATGATGGCACGATCTTTTAGGATCGAATTTCTTATAAAGGCAATATATGTGTAGGAGCGACACATATTGTGGTTCAAAGTGATCTTTGAACAATATTTATATTATTGAATGTTGCTTGACGTCGCGGAGGCTGACGTGATGGGCTTATGCGAACTGTTATAGCGACATGTCGTGGCTGATGCCGTCTCGCAGTACGCTCGCGGTCCGTAGGCTGTACCTGTATGGCGTTGGTCACTGACATATTGTATACCACTTCTACGACTTGGTATACGAGAAGTAGGTGTGTGGTGCTATTTTATGTCCCAGCTCCGGTGTATGTAGTAGTGTCCGCCTGTCTCATACGGGTGTGTGGTGCTATTTTATGCCCTGGAACTCTGGTGTATGTAGTAGAGTCCGCCTACGGTACGGTACCTTGGGGTGTGTGCCGTACGTTTATTTAGCATACCGGCCGCCTTGCGGTAGTGCGTTCGTTCCAACGACTTATATTGATCTCACAAATCAATCAACATCACGAATCACCATTCTAATACAATCTTAATATAAACAAGCGTAACAAGTACCTTCGGAAAGATCACACACAAACGTCCCGGAGAGTTCAATAAGACTGTTGCAGCCGCAGTCTGGTAGGAACTCACGGTGTAGGGGCGGGGCGGGGCCCGTACTCTTTCTTCCTTTTATTATAACTAGTTCGCAGTTATAGTGGAGAGGAAGATATGACGCGCTCTTGGCTTTTCTTCGGACGAGCTTCGAGTTATGACAATGTCATATTGTCGAGTATCTAAATAACTGACACAAGAACAACTTCTGATGGCAAATATCTTATTAAAGCGATACCTTCTAATGGCATAATATGAAATTCTTAACACTCTTTCCTCTGAATCTCTAAAAGATTTTGGGTTCTTCACGATCACAACTATAAACGATTCTAACCACTAGACACATCACGAGCCAAGGCATTATTTATTAAATAATATTTTCAAAGGAGTTTGGGATATTAGTTACAATAAGTTCAAGTCAGAGAGCGCGGGCTCAAATCCTGTTACGTTAAAAATATACGTTTCCTTTTCTAATTGTAGAATAACACATAAAAATCTTAAAATATTAAATGACAACTTTACTGGTCCTAAATGGAAATGGTATGGTATTGATGGACGACGAAAAATGATTATAAAGTCAACGCAAAGTTGCGGCCGGTTACTAGTTGCTAGTAAATAAGGAAAATATATAGGCAGTATTTAATTTAATTGAATGGAAAATATAAATGTAAATATGTATTTAATCGACATTAAACGTGACTGACTGCTCACGAAGGTTGCGGATTCAAATATAAGTAAGGAAAATATCTCCGCTCTATGTACTCGTATATATATATATATATATATATATATATATATATATATATATATATATATATATATATATATATATATATATATATATATATATATATATATATATATATATATTTATTGTGACACGATAATTAACTACTTAGTTGAGGCCATTCGTGGCGTAGGGGCACAAAGTGTAACTGTAAGCGCGATTGGTTGTGGTTCGATCCACTCGAGGAAATGAAATATTTAGTAAAATTAATCTTTTCATTTCTTCGCTCTGGTGTGGAGGCAAAGCGCAGCGTTGAGCTCCGCCACTCAACACGCATTGCCTCCAGAATTCGGCGGAAAGTGGGGAACGGAGTGTCTTAAAACTAGGTTCCATCTGCCCGCTGTGTGCGGGATACAGTGTGAAGCTGTTTTTCAATATAATGAGATTGCATGCGAACAACTCAGACACATTTTTCATACACATCGTGAAAAAATATTACTTATTTTGACTCTACTCAGACGCAAATAATCCATACAAGAGTAAACAGTACGTACATTTTGACGTTAGAGCTAGTCAACAGTACTCAAAATGCAATATACATTTATAAATAGATGAGAACGGAGCGATGCTATTAACATATCTTTATTTTAGGGTTCTGTAGCTTAGAAGAAAAAACGGAATCCATATTTTTGTTGTCGTTGAACCACTTTGTAGTCCGTCTGCGTATTTGTTTGTCATTTCTAGTCTAGACTATTTTCTCTAGATCGCATAGAGGTATTATGTCTAGCTAGCTAGGTGAACACTAAGTAAAATAAACTTTAGTCAACGGTATCAAAAAATTTAATATTGTATAAAATTCGCTGCGTAATCAAAACCTTTAAGGTACTTTCCGTTGACCTAGAATGAAGTTTTGCCGAGAAGTGAGAAATTCCTTTTAACAACTTGCCGTTTCACCGGCTGGGAAAAAAAATATTTGTCAAACTATCACGATCGGTGAAATACATCTTGGTGACAGACAGAGAAACAGATAGACAGCGGAGTAGTAATAAGGTCCTGTTTTACTCTCTCTTTACGGACCCTAAAAATAAAGAAAATTTCAAAAAATAGAAAAAAAACCTTACAAACTTATAAATGTTTGTACTTTGTAGTTCATATTATACAAAATTAGTGGATATGCTCGTTAGCTTAAGTTTGTTAACTTCTATAAGTTTGACTTCATGAAATTGGTAGGGCTGCGGAACACTCGATGGGCGAGCCCGACACGGACTTAACCTTTCTTTTTTTCAAGTGAAAAATGGCTATCACTGACTAGTTTACTGATTAAGAAGGTTTTGCTCAGCTTTGGAATTTTCTTAGCAATCAAAATTAAATAAAATATCTCATATATCGTCATTTTAATATTTCAAAATAACTTTTAGCTTAATCTTAATTAGAAAAAGAAGAACATTTGATTATTTCTACAAAAAAATCGACGCCAAAGTGTCGGTGATGATTTGCTGTTTTTACTAACACACTTTTATTAAGTACTTAGGTATGTACTTGTTATTATTTAACAAAATGTAAAAAATCTGAATGTGACACACTTGCAATAATTGTATCATCAGAAACTTAGCAGTTTTACAAATTTTAAGTGACGATACGAAGCCAGGACCTGAAAAGTGAAATTCTTCAAAGTATGATTCTTCAGAACCACTGAAGTTTAAGCTCATATAATTTATAGCTCCGAGCACATTCAATAAATCTAGTATTTTGTAATGCACAGTAAAGCGTGTTTTTTAGTTTTATTTTTAGGCTCTATATTTCTTTTTTAAGCTTCAAGCTGTATCCCACACAAAGCAGAGTATGCAAAGGGAATCTGGAAACCCAATGATAAGATACTCCATCAAGCTTCAAGACACTTCCGCTCCCCAATTTTCGCTGGATGACTGAATGCAGTGGTGGAACTCAACGCCGCACTTTGCCTCGTTATCAGAGCGAAGAAATGAAAATATAAATTTCGTTTCCTCGAGTGGTAATCGAACCTATAACTGCCTTTTACTTTTTTAACTTTTATTTAAGCTTTTATGTGATAAGAAGTGTTAGTGTATGTGAAATCTAGCAAACTCAATTTGACCCACTTCCTAGTGTCCGATTCATCTGAAATTTGGATTATGACTTTAGTTCTGTTGATAATGAAGTTACATATAATAAAAGTTGATATGTAATTTCATTGTTACAAAAATTTTTAGTCCGCCATTTTGGACAATTTATTAACACATGAGATCAGTTGCGGCACAGGGGCACGAAGTGTGATTGTAAACGAGACTGGTTGTGGGTTCGATCCCTACTCGAGGAAATTAAATATTTATTTAAAATTAGGTTAGAGGCCAGTCGTGGCGCAGCGGCACGAGGTGTGACTGCAAAATCGACTGGTTGTGGGTTCGATCCCCACTCGAGGAGATGAAATATTTACTTAAATTTATATTTCCATTTCTTCGCTCTGGTGTCGAGATTAAGCGCGGCGTTGAGTTCTGCCCCTCAACACGCAATGCCTCCAGAATTCGGCAGAAAGTGGGGAACGGAGTGTCGTAATACTAAGTTCCCTCTGCCTACCCTGCTGTGTGCGGGATACAGCGTGAAGCTGATGTATGTAAAATTAGGTATAAACAAATAACAATCCGCCAGAGATTAAATTTATTGCGAATTGTGATGTCGTACAATCGTATGTCTACCTCGGAACGCTGATTTCAAATAGTGGAGGCTCTGCAGAAGAAATCAAGCGACGCATGGCTATTTCTAGATCACCCATGAATAACTTGAGGAAAATATGGAGAAGCAGAAACATCACAAAAACTACGAAAATTTGATTAGTCAGGGCTCTAGTGTTTCCCATATTTCTTTACTCTTGTGAAACATGGACGCAAGAGTGAGGAGAAGAAGATAGACGTTCTCGAGATGTGGTGCTTGAGAAAAATGCTTGGAGTGCCTTGGACAGAATTTAGAACTAACGAGTCCATACTCCGGGAACTTGACATAAACCAAACACCTTGACATAAACGGACATATCTCTCGACAAGGAGATATCTCCATGCAACGCCATGTGATTCAGGGAAAAGTTGAGGACAGCAGGCCGCGCGGCAGATCCACCATGCGATGGACAGACCAAGTGAAGGCTGCCCTCAATGGCCCTCTCTACGAATGTACCAGGCAGACAGTCAACCGCGTAGAATGGCGTCGGACTGCGTGACGCACTACCAACCTTTAAAAAGGACGACCACGACCGCTCTGTCAAGAGCGAAGTGACAAAGAAGAATATATTAATTTCTTCGCTCTGGTGTCGAGGCAAACCTTTTTAAAAAAAAACTTTTATTCAAAAGGTCTCTAATAAAATAAAAATAATAACTGAAAAAGCTTGTAGTTTTTTTTGATAAATATTTCGACCAGAATTCGACTTAGTGGTCGTCGCCGTGTTCTAACAGTAAAATAAATAAACGTAAAATTCTACTTCATACTTGTTTATAGTAAATAATTACATTCGATTATTCAAACTCGTTTACACTTCGTAATATGTGAAATGTTAACGTATTTGACCCATCACTATCTTCATCGTGTTCCACTTTTTAGGGACCCGTAGAGTTGGTAGAATACATGGCGGTTGTGGGTTCGATTCCATTTGTATTTAAAACACTTTTATCCTGCTTACGCTATTTCACCTTAGGACCATTTGAGTACATAGTTTGCATCAAGCAATCATTATATCCTTTTTCCATGTATCTACATCTCGTGTAAATACTAAATAGTAGTATAGTCTTCAAAGGTTTCTTTTAGCGTTACGATTTCTTCCGCATACACCAGAGTGAGTCGAGAGAATAATATAGTGTCTAGACACTCAGTGTTTTTTGTTTTTTTACCTTGATAATACTGTCACGAATAAAAATGCTATTTTTCTATTTAGATTTTTTGTAATTTGCCGTGTTAGTTAAATTTGTTAGTGTATGTAGTGTTGATGATGGAAGAATAAAAATCTACTTACGAATAGCACTGAGTTTAATCAACACCACTTTATATGTACATACAGTGTTAACACAAATAGTAAAACACCATTATACGCGACACGATATACGGAAAAGTCAATTACAAGCAAAAATATATACCTATAACAACACGAAAGACACAAATTTGGAAAGAAATATTAGATAAGACAAAGGATCGTATAGAAAGCACATCCAGTGGCAAGCATCGACTGTGATTATTAAATATGCCGTCGAGAAGGGGGTAGGCGTAAATATTACGGCACCTTACCGGTTCAGTCGACGGCAGCGAGCGCTTTCATATAAATATACTAAATACGAATACTTGTTACAATAATTATATATAAATTCTATTAAGCGTATGTATGTATATAAATTATAAATAAATAAATTACAATATTGAAATAGATAAATGACACACATTAAATAAACTATAAATATATATAATAGTTCCCTACAGTGTATTTGGCCCACTCCTCAGTGTTCGATTGAGCAAAAATTGGATGGATGGATTGGATTACGACTTTAGTTTTGATGACAGTCACAGTAAATGAATTTTTCCTTTTGAATCCATGACATTTCAACGCCGCACACTGCAGGATTGGCGCAGGGAACCTAGTGTTGCAACATTACTTCCTCCACTTTTCGTCTGAATATGAGATATGGCTTTTTGAGTGGCGAAACTCAGCGCCGCGCTTTATCTTATTATAAGAGCGAGGGCAAAAAATCATTTTTTTTTTTAAATCGACCCTCCAATGAGTACTGTATTTGTTTCTAACGAGTTACATACAGAATCCATTCTTAATAAAACTATTCACACTTCACTAATAATAAAATTATAAGCGTAGTTTTATGCAAAGTGAATCTCGAAATACTTCTGAGGTTAATGCAGGTTCAGGTTTTAACGGGACAAGTTCTTTTTTTGATGTCATTACTTATGTACCTGCATACATTGCATAAATTCCTTGACCAGTGGTTCTCAAACTTTGGCCTTTATTATATAATTAATATATAAATATGTCCATTAGTGTGAATCCAATTGGTGAAATGAATTAGCCCTGGCAGTGGTAACAAAACAAAGTGCGGCGTTGAGTTTCGTTATTACACTAGGTTATCTCTGTTTACCTTGTTATATGTGGGATATAGCTTGATTTAGCATAAGGTTGTATCCCACAATACCCAAAAAAAGAATACAATATCTAAGTAAGACAGAAAAGAATACAATATCTAAGTAGCACTCAATGTTTCACACACACTCAATGTTTTGGGCAGAGAATAGACTACTTCCTCAAATGAGATTTCAACCACAGACGACGTTCTAATTGAGCTACAACAGTATTTACGACATAATTTATAAATATGTTATTTATTAATTTGTCAATTTAAGTAGTACAACAGTAAACTTTATGTATATTTATTAGTTCTACAATACTGATTTTCCCTTTAGATCATTTAGATGTATATATCAATTTATAAACATATATCAATTTATTACAATTACACAGATGCATAAAAACATCAACATTAGTTTAATGCACGGGGAAAAAACCCAAAATTAAAATTGATATCGACAAAACAAGTTTATATTATAATTTATATGAAATACCTGATAAAGTAACATCATTCGTAAAACACATAATACAAGATTATTTAAGGAAAACTTGCGTGAGAGTTTTAGTTATATTTTTTCTTTAGCCTCACCCTGTCTCCACACTTAATTTTCAAGACTTTACGAGTTGAGCTTCGGAAATCCACGACGCATCTCGTTTTTAAAGGAAAAATATGAAAATAATTTATACCCCTGAGTGGGAATCAAACGCACAACAAACGCGTTTACAGGCAGAAGCTGTGGCGGCCTCAAAACAACTTTTACTAATGCAACAAAACCTTATTTCTTAAAGGATATCGAAAAGGAGGAGATTCTCAATTCGGTTGCTATATTTTTTAGCTCGTCTATTATGAAATTATGAAAAAATAAATCAGCTTCACGCTGTAACAAGCACACACCAGGAAATCTAGTTTTAAGACACTCCTAACGTTGCGTGTTGAGTGGCGAAACTTAACGCCGGGCTTTCTGCCTTGGTGCTAGAGTGAAGTAATTAAAGTATTAATAAATAATAATTCATTCAAGTGGGAATCGAAGTCACAACTGTCGCGTTACAGTCACACCCTTGTGCCCCTGCACCACGACAACTTCATTATAGTACTCCATCTGATATGATATATTCCAAAGCTTAAATTTTTATATGTCAACAGAAAATATCCTTTATGTTAAATTACTTTCGCTACAGCTCATTATTTCGTCTCACTATTATCGTTCTAAAACAAGTGGGTCAGTCTATAAAACCTATAATAGGCTGTCCAGATCTTATAGCTAAAATATGCGTGTACAAACGTCTCCCTTAATCGTTTTTTTATGCAATGTTATATTAAATTATGTTCTTTTTTTCATGTCTTATAATAAAAATTATTATAATAAAAAATTGAGCAAGAACTAGGGGACGGAGTGCCTCAACACTAGGTTTCCTATACCTATTCTGCGAACTGTATAGAGTAAAGTTAAAGAAAACCATGCATATACAGACACTTTTTAGTTTTTCATAGTAAGCTTTGTTAATTTCATGTATTATCCTACTTATAGCAGGGTAGGGTAACCTGAAAACCTAATATATATGGTGTAAAGACACTCCTTTCCCATTAAGACATTTCCGTTTCGCACTTTCCCCTAAATCTTAAAGGCATTGTGTGTTAGGTGAAGGAACTCAATGTTTTATATATAGGTATAGATAATTAATAAAATTAATATGACTATAATTTGTACACAAGTGTGCATGTGAAACTGACTGGTTGTGGGTTCGATCCCCACTCGAGAAGATGAAATATTTACTTAAATTTATATTTCCATTTCTTCGCTTTGGTGTCGAGGCTAAGCACGGCGTTGAGTACTGCCACTCAACACGCAATGCCTCCAGAATTCGGCAGAAAGTGGGAAACGGAGAGTCTTAACATTAGGTTCCCTCTGCCTACCCTGCTGTGTGCGGAATACAGCGTGAAGCTGATTTGATTTTGATTTATAATTTGTACACGTACGTCAATGTAAATATATTTTTATTTAAATATATATTTTTTTAACTTCACGCTATATTTTTTTATTATAATTAATTTATTTTATTGCTTCGTGCCATTTCAAGGATTAATTAGTGAGAAATTTTATGTAATAATCAAGTAAATGATCAATAAATATTCTAGACAATGGCTGTGGTAGTTGTATATTAATAAAAAAAATAATTAAATTTAATTTGAGGCCGTGGTATCGTGTCGCAGTGGTACAAGCGTGCGATTGTAAACGCAAGGGTTGTGGATTCTCACTCGTGGAAATAAAATATTTAATATTTTCGTAACGGGGCTAAATGCCGTCTTGATTTCAGCCACACAACACAAAATCTGTCGGAGAAGCCTCAAAAATTTGTCGGAAAAGTGGCAAACAGAGGTGTACGTAACAAGAAATGTAATGTTTAGCATTCGGCTCCCAGGTTCCGTTTGCCTATCCTGCTGTGTATATAGCGTGAAACTAAAAAATATCTATAAAAAATACTATCGGGTTGGTTAAAATTTTGTGCCAACTATCAATTTTAAATATTTATTTAAATACATTTTTTTAAGTACATAACATTAAATATATTCTATAAAATACATTTGTAAAAAAACATCGCCTAACATCATTCACAAATTCTTGAAACTTTGAGAACCACAGAACTCTAAAACAAACAAAGTAAGCAAACATGTATTTTTATACCTTAATATAGATTTTGTAATGGAATAAAAAATATATTAATTTTAAACTGGAATTAGTAGGGTAGGCAGAGGGAGCTTTGTGTGAAGACCCTACGTTTCCCACGCACCGCAAATTTTTCGAGACATTACGCGTGGACTGCCGGAGCTTAACGTCGCGTCTATCTTGTTACTAGAGCGGGAAAATAGAAATACTTAACTCCCAAGACTGTGAATCGAACTCAGAACCGTCGCGATGTACAGTCAGACTCTTTGCCGCTGTGCAACGACGGCCTCATACATATTTATATTAAAATATCAATTAGTTAACGATTAAGGTCGTCTATATATCGTATAATTAAACAAGCTATTTATCATATCGAATCATTTAACAAATTATCACGCATACTTTGTGTGGAATAAACATTATCCACTCTTACAACACCCGTTCTTTGGAACATGTACAACTTCAGGCTACTCTTAGAGAAGGAACCAGAGAGATCGGAGCGCCAAAGGTTATCATCGCCTCGTCCACTTCATCAACCCCTTTACACGTGCTTTCCGGGGACTCCTTATATCTTTTACATATTTTCAAAGGTCAACTGATGACTCCCCTCGTCTCGAAAATAGAATAGGGCGTGGGAAACGGAGTGTCTTAACACTTGGTTCTGTCTGCCTACCCAGCTATGCGAGATAAAGCGTGAAGCTAATCATTCCCGCAAGTGCGTATAAAACACACACAATCAGACGCCTGCCGATGTCGTCCCACTGCGTCATGATGAAAAATAAAACGTAGTTATAAGTATAACAAAAACCTGACCTAACAACATTCTTTAGCAATATTGAACTTGTAATAGTTATTTTTAAACTAAAAAACATCTTTATACATTTCAACATTTTTAGAGTTCCGTACCTTAAAAGAAAAACGGTACCTTTATAGATCTACTCGTCACCAGTCCTGCCTCATCGATTTTTTTATATTCCGCGTACATAGCAGGGTAGGCCAGGCCAACCTAGTCTTTAGATACTCCGTTCCACACTTTCCTAGACAATGCATGTTGACTGCGCAACTCAATTCCGCATTTTGTCTTGTTACCAGAGCGAGTAAAAGAAAATATTAAATATACCAAGTCACCCGCTGTGCCACTGCGCCACCACGGCCTCAGTTATCACTCATACAATATTTTTTATACAATCTATTTAACAAGAAAATTCTCCAAGTGCAGATTTGTACCCATAACCATCATATGAAAAAAACCAATAATAAAAGTCATCATCGCCTATAAATCTTATCGCTTTTACACATTTATCGTTTTTTATTGATACAAAAAGGACAAATTGTTTGAAAATTTATTCAAATTTTATTAAAATATTTACATTTGAATAATAAAATAAATGACATTTTAGTTTTTTTTGGCTGGTAATATATGGTGTTAATAAAATTTAATTTAAAATGTTGTTTTAACGCCATTTAAATTTGTTTCTGGTGATAAAAAATTATTTTTTATTCTAATTGGAAATCGTTTTATTTTATGGGACAGTGTCTAAGTTTACAAATGTTGGCTGTGAGTTCGATTTCCAATCGAGGGACTGATTAAATTGAAGTTATTTTCCATGAGAGCGAGGCGAGAGCGAGGCGCTCTTTTGAAACGAAGCATGGCGTTGAGTTCCACCGCTGAACATGCAGAGTCTCGAAATTTTACAGAGAGTGGAGAATAACGAGACTTAACTTAATATGTGAGGATATTTGGGTAACTAAGACCAGTCGTGGCTCATGGGCACAAAGTGTGCCCGTAAACGCCACTGGTTGTTGGTTCGATCCCACTGTCTTAACACAAGGTTCTCTCTGCCTATCCTGCTGTTTGCGGGATACAGCGAGAAGCTGATCACAAATCTCAGGAACTATTATTTTTTTTTTCGAGGAAGACTATAGACCATTAGGCTATATGTATATATATATATATATATATATATATATATATATATATATATATAATAACTTTGATGAAGTGTTGTGTCTGTACATTGAAAATATAAAAAAAACATTTTTGGAAATTTTATCTGTTTAAATATTCAGGTAGCACGTAAAAAGTACAGAGAAAATAAGTTTTATACATAAAAATTGAGGGTAGGTCAAAGTCACATTAACTTTTAATTTCATTTTAATCATTTCACCCTATCAAAAAATATATGTAGATATTTAAAGTGTTGAAGAACTTTATATTTGAGAAAGTAGCAACCGATACATGCAATATTGACTACAAATTAGTAGTAATGAATGTAGATAATGCACAAAATGTATTGTAAAATTTTAATTACGTCGGAAAGGAATATTTTAATACTTTAGTATTAAAATGGGGCCAGTGGTGGCGCAGGGGCACAAACTGTGATTGTAAACGCGATTTGGTTGTGAGTTCGATCCCTACTCGTTTTATATTTTCGTATTTATATTTCTTCGCTCTGGTGTCGAGGCAAAAAAGCGCGGCGTTACCAGAGCGACAAAATTGAAAATATTAAATATTTCACTGCCCCGAGAGGGAATCAAACCTACAACCGTCACGTTTATAATCGCACGCTTAGACCCTGCGCCACGATAGCATATTCCTTGTTTAAAATGGTTTTTCAGAATTATTTTAATTTCCCCGCTCTATAAGGCGTAAGGCGGATAGAAGCGTTGAATTCCGCCGTCAAGCGTAGATGGAAAGCAGAGAACGGAGCATTATAGACAGCTAAGAAAAAAGTAGTCAGATACTAACTTCTAAAGTCCTATACTTAATATTATAAAGCTGAAGACTTTGTTTGTTTGAACGGGTTAATCTCAGAAACTAATGGTTCGAAAAGAAAAAATCTTTTATGATTGTACTTATTTAGAAAACGTATAAAAAAATGAACGTTACGGGACTCGAACCCGCGCCTCCTGGAAACCGACCATGCGCTCTGTCCACTAAGCCATACGTTTTCATTTCAAGCTACGTCGAAATTTTTATACGTTTTCTAAATGAGTATTTTTCTTCCCTAAGTTTGGAATAACACTTTAAAAATGTTAAAAAACCTTTACATATTTAAATTTGAAAACGCGGGCCAAGTCCAGGTAATAATTAACTAGTCCTGTATAACGGGACCCATTGAAATTTATAACGGCACCTTAATTACCTAATTATTAATTAATTACAATTAAAATTATATTCTAGTTAACGTCTAATTCATTTGATGTTGCTATTAGTTAACTTTAACACTTTCTTTATCATATTTCCATTACATTATTTTCTAACTGATAAGTGTTAATATATCGGTTAATTATAAATATTATACAAAAAAAATTAAATGCGTGGATAACGCTATCTCAAAACCACTGAACAGATTTTGATAAAACTATGACTGTTCTGAGTTGAAGTATACATATACTTCATTTAAAAAAAAAAAGTATAATCTCTATAATATAAAACTTTTAGTTGCCGAGAAATTTTAAACTGAACACACATACACTTGTGAAATCGAACACACGTGTTTGGAAGCCTAAATAGGTATATAGATCATGGTACCTAACCTGATTACCTTTTTTTTTGCAAGAGTTCCTAATGTTATTAGAAATATTAAGGCCGATTTAAGACATAAATGCTTAAGATTGTAAATAATTTAAATATTCCTCCAATATTTATTTAACTTTATATTCTCATTTCCTCGCTATGGTATTGAGGTAAAGCGCGGCACTAAATTTCGCCATTCAACACGCAATGTCTCCAGAATTCGATGTAAAATGGAGAACAGAGTGTTTTAACACTAGGTTTCCTCTGTCTACACCAGTGATGCTCAACCTTTTTTTTGCTGCGGCACATATTTAACGATTTCAAAATTTGGCCGCACACAAAGAAAAACATAAACATCATTTACTACAACACACTGCATAAATAGTTTATGACAAAAAATTTAAATACACGAATTTATTATTTTGTGGATTTAAATATATATTCATGATAAAAAAAAAATCTTTTTAAATGATATAATATAATTTAATAATATTAGCATTATATATTTGCAAAATTTGGCGGCACACAAAAGTGCCGCGGCACAGTGGTTGAGAATCACTGGTCTACACTATTGTGTGCGAGATACAGCGTGAAGCTGAGAAGGTGGTGGTTTGTCTTGTTACTAGATTGTTTTGGACATTTTAAAAATAATAAAACTTGTAAAAGGTTTAAATAAAATTATAATTTTAATAAATCCATTACTCAATTCATTCTTTGAGACAATAAGGAAAATTAGACGGAATAAATTATAATATAATATTATAATAAATATATAGACATGCATGATTCAGCTTTGTTTTGTAATTTAAAAACTTGTCGATGTCCTCAAATCACAGATAAAATATAGGGACTTTTATGATATTAACCTATACTTATCTATATAATCTATAGGTGCTTATAATAAAATCGTAAAACTGAAAAAAATAAAACGGATCGGTCTGTGTATATGGAAGGAATATGAGAAAAAAAAAATATTTGTGGCATTTAATTAATTTAATGAAACCAAAAACAATATTTTTTTAAATTTTCGTCTGTCTGTGCGTTTGTTCATGCAAATTTCAGAAACGGCTTAACCGATTTAAATGCAGTTTTTACTATTGGATTTTTGCAAACTTTCGTTAACATTTAACGTTTGTTTACCCTCGATCAAGTAATTCGTAGCGAATACACGCACAGAGGTATTTCAGTGATGCACGACGATTATCATTTCATAACGCAGTGTTTGCTTTCACATCGTAGGAAATTGTGAAAAATTGTATTATTCTTTAAATCAGCTTCACGCTGTATCCCGCACACAGCAGGGTAGGCAGAGGGATCCTAGTGTTAAGACACTCCGTTCCCCACTTTCTGCCGAATTTTGGAGGAATTGCGTGTTGAGTGGCAGAACTCAACGCCGCGCTTAACCCCGACACCAGAGCGAAGAAATGGAAATATAAATTTAAGTAAATATTTCATCTCCTCGAGTGGGGATCGAACCCACAACCAGTCGGTTTTACAGTCACACTTCGTGCCGCTGCGCCACGACTGGTCTCACTGACTGTATTATTCTTTTTTTGTAATATTTTGTTTATATTTTGTATCTATATATTTTAATAAAATTGATGTCTTTCTGTCTTTCTCCGGAACAGCTCAACCGATAATTAAGGGATTAATACTGAAAAAAAGAGGGGGCTGTGGAGCAACTTGAATATTATATTCATATAAATCAAGTGGGCAGAACTGCGCTGCTAGTTTTAAAATAAACGTACTTTGTTAAAATGAATTATGTAAAATAAAGCCAGAAAAAGTAACAAATCTGTCACACAAATAAAATAAATTCTTTTAGAAGTTAATTGTTAAATATTTTTAAGATTTTTAAAGTGTTATTCCACACTTAGGGAAGAAAAATAGTTATTTTGAAAACGTATAATTTAAACGCGCCTCCTGGAAACTTACCAGGTCCTAAAACTGGTTTAAATCTTTAGATTTCAACAACCAGGTTCTAAACCTGATCAGTTTCCAGGAGGGACAGGTTCGAGTCCTACGTTAAAATTTTTATACGTTTTCTAAATAAGTAGTTAATTATTAAATTATTAAGTCTGCTTATGCAGTTGTAAAGTTGTTCAACGATTCAAATTGGTATATTTATCTATACTTATAATAAAATCGTAACTGTTCGGTATCCGTACTTGGAAGACACATCAGAATAAGAATTATTGGGGTTAACTGCTATAATTATTAAAACAATAGAACCCGAAACAATGATTTTTTAGTTTTTTGTCTGTTTGTTTGTGCATTTATTCACGCTTATCTCAGGAACGACCTACCCGATTTAAAAGCAGTTTTCACAATTCGGCTTTTGAAAAGCTTTCCAAATAGCATGTTAGGGAACTCTGCGCTCCGGTGTTGAGGCAAAGTGCGGCTTTGAGTTTCGCCACTCAGCACACAATGCTCCAGAATGCGGAGCAAAATGAGGAGTGAAGTGTCTTAAAACTACGTTCTCTCTGCCTACCATACTGTGTGCGGGGTACAACGTGAAGCTAAAAAAAGCTTACGAGTTACTAGTTTTACGATAATGTAAAACATAATAACATAATTTTTTAGGGATTGTCTTGGCCTTGTCGCGATTTGAGTTTTAGTTCGCCGGTACGTGGGAAACAGAGTGTGTCAACACTTGGTTCCCCGTACCTACCTACCAGGAACAGCGAGCAGGATAAGACCAAGTGTTTTTTTTTATAATTTGCAAAATTATAGATTTTTTTATTAAGTTAAGAAAGTTATGGCATTACACTGTAACATTATTGCTTTTTAATTTGCTTTTATTAGGTCCACCATCGTCATCGCATGTCGCATCGTGCATCGTCTACATTCAACTATATAACTGTCATTATTTGGTTCACGCTTTACCCCGCACAAAGCATGGTAGTGGAACCTAAGAACCAAGTGCTAAAACAGTCTGTTCACACACTTAATTTGTTGAAAATGAACTAAGAATATATGTTTGTAATGTTTCTTTCTTCATATTATTCCAAGGGACTGTAGACCTGAATATTTTATATTAATTTCAGCTTGATACCTCCACGTGATCTTGAGAAGACTTTCTCGTTAAACAGAAAGATGTATGGACTACAAAGTTATCCTATCAGGGTTCCGTTTTTTTATTTTGAAATATGGAACCCTAAAAATAGCAAACCTATATCAGCTGCGACCTCCTAAACATAAAAGATTGATTGTTGTTTACAAAAATGTGTTTAAAAATATATGTGTTTCTTTAAAATGAAAGATTTATCGACTTTAAAGTAATAAAATTCATTATTATAATATAATGAATGGAAAATTTAAAATCGATATTATTGAAGAGCATCGATTAGATTTGTATTGTAATTTAAATGTTATTTGTTTACTTACCTTACATAGTGGTTCCACCGCTTAACATTTGATCTTTCTAAATTTGGACGGTGAGTGGTGAACGGAGTGTCGTAATATTAAGTTTCTCTTATCTTCTTACTTATTCAAAAAAATATAATATACAGTCTTTTTTCTTTTTTTATACGCAGGTTTATTTTTAATAAACCTTCGAAACATCTACACAGAAATTTGTACCAAAATATGTTTTCATATAGAGGTCGTCGTGGCGCGATGACTTAAACGCGACGGATTTGGGTTCGATGCCTACGAGGAGGAATTTTTTTTTTTTTATTTCCTCGCTCCGGCAACAAGATAACGCGTGGTTTTCAGTTCCACTTCCCAACACGCAATGTATCAAAAATTGAGTGCAATGTGGGAAACACATTGTTACTTTGCCTTCTGCCAATTCTATCTACTGTATACGATATACACAGTTAAGTAAAAAATGTTAAGTGTGGGTTCGACCCCCACACAAGGAAATAATTATTTAAATTTATTATTATGTAAAATATAATATTAGGACCCTTGAACCTTGAATAAGTTCTCGTTCTCGTGTTTTTTGAACTTTTGAAGATGGCGTTGCGGCACTCTGTGCATGGAATTTCGTACGGTAAGGAATCACCAAAGTAGTACTATATGTAACCTCAAATTATAGTAGAATAGTGTTTATTACAGTGTCAACTACATATTTATTTTCCCTTTGTGAAAATGTGTACTTTTGTGCCAAATAAAGTGTTTTTGCGGGGAATTTGATTGCACTGCTTTATTCAGAAAAAATCTGCAGCAGAAGCACACAGAATTCTCGTTGAGACATATGGTGACAATGCTTTGTCGAATACAACGTGCAGACTGGTTTAGGCGTTTCAAAAGTAATGATTTTGACCTTGAAGACAAAGAGCGTTCTGGAGCACCGACAAAATTTAAAGACAAAGAATTGGAGGCATTGCTTGAAGAAGATCCATGTCATACGTTAGTAGAGCTCGGGAAAACGTTACAAGTAGATGCGTCAACAGTTTCAAAACGTTTAAAAGCGTGATCCAAAAGCAAGGGCATTGGGTGCCGTATGAGTTGAAGCCGAGAGACGTAGAACGACGTTTTCTCATGTGTGAATCGTTGCTTCAACGGCAAAAGAGAAAAGGTTTTCTGCACCGTATCGTCACTGGGGATGAAAAGTGGATTCACTACGACAATCCAAAGCGAAAAAAATCGTGGGGCATGCCGGGTCACGCATCAACATCGTCGCCAAAACCAAATATCCATGGTTCTAAGCTTCTTCTCTGCATTTGGTTGGATCAGCAGGGCGTAATTTATTATGAGCTGCTTAAACCTAATGAAACTATCACGGGAGCTCGCTATCGACTTCAGTTGATGCGTTTGAGTTGCGCTCTGAAAGAAAAGCGGCCACTATACGAGTGACAAAGTGATTTTATTACATGATAATGCTCGGCCACATGTGGCAAAACCAGTCAAAACTTACCTGGAAACACTTCAATGGGAAGTTCTACCTCACCCGCCGTATTCACCGGACATAACCCTCTCCGATTACCACTTGTTTCGGTCGATGGCGCATGGTTTAAGCGAGCAGCGCTTCCATTCTTATCAAGAAGCCGAAAAATGGCTTGATCCCTGGATTGCCTCGAAAGATGAGTCGTTTTTCTGACGGGGGATTCAATTGCTACCAGAAAGATGGGAGAAAGTGGTCTCTAATGATGGACAATACTTTGAGTAATGTCATTGTAAGCATTATATTTTAAATTATTTTTTTTAAACAAAAAAAAAACTACGAGAACTTATTCAAGGTCCGAATATATATATATATATATATATATATATATATATATATATATATATATATATATATATATATATATATATATATATATATATATATATATATATAGTTATATATAGTTATATATAGTTCCACCACTCAACACGCAATGCCTCCAGAATTCGGCGGAAAGTGTAGTGTAGTAATATATTTCACATAAAAAACTTATAGCCTATTTATAATTTTTTAGTTGATTTTGTAATACTAGGTTCACACAGAACCGATAAGACCGATTTGGCACAAAGTGCGACTCACAATACCTATAAGACTTAACCTTAACTTAATTTAGCTTTACGCTATCCTCATAAGGGTAGTCAGAGAGAACGGAGCACCAAGTTCTACGGTCTCTAGATACCTCTTTCGTCTCGTCCACTGTCATCAACCTCTTCATCCTCCGGGGGGTTCTCATGCTTATTACGTGACCTTCCTCAAGTATCTTTGATACTGTGTTGTCGAAGGTCAACCGAGGTCTCCCCCTCTCTTACCGCTCAATTTTCCGTCATAAATCTTTTTTGTCATTATTTCATCACTCGACATGCCCAAACCAGCGGAGCACCTTCTTCTTCATTCTCACCGTAATATCCTCGCTAGTACCTGCCATTCTGTGTATCTTTTCATGGCGGATTCGATCAGGTTAGCTAACTCGCATATTCTACGAAGAGATCGTATCTTCACAGCATTCATCTTTCATTCTTCTTCTGTATTATCCACGTTTCGCTGCCGTATAAGAACGTCAATACCAACATTGTATTCCTTACGGCCAAATATGCAGCTGTGCTGAAAAGTTTAGCCCTTAGTCTCATCAATGCAGCAAAGGCACCATTAATCCTGTTACCGGCAGCAATACGGCTTTCCGCATCCATTTCCTATCTTCCATCTCTACTTCCCAAATTTACCACTACATTCATTAGTTCTAATAATAAGTAACATATAAATTCCGCTACTGAAATGAAATCGAAATATTAACATTCTCCGAATCGAACTCACAACCATCGCACTTACGGAAAAACGGAGAGATTCAACGCTGCAAGGATTTGTCGATTATCGTTTCGAATACCGGTTTCATTCGTTGTTTATCACAGATCGATATCGCAGTATGAACTATAGAGCCCTAACAGCCTAGTCGCCTCACAAACCTTCAATAGCCTACTCGTCACTTTGAAAATAATACATTATATATAAATAATGTATTCATTAAATCATAATTATATTTTATAATCTTTATTAGAACTATAAAGTGAATTTGAGATTGTTTTTAATGATTTTTAGCAATAATATTTTTTTTAGATAAATTTAAGCTTTTTTTAACTGTGTTTAATTATGGCGGGTGTTTTTTAGATTATTTCAAAACAGGCTTTAATTATTTTTTTGGAAAATTTACTGACATTTTAAATTTTAAATAATGGACGCTAATTATCAAGTAGTTAATACAAATGAATCGGATGAAGGTGTCGACAGGAAGGCTAAAGTTCGTTCAATATTGAAACAAGTAAGTAGATTTTTTTTTAATATTTCACAGCTTCACGCTGTATCCCGCTTATAGAACAGTAGACAGAGGGAACGTATCTAGATATATTTTCCAGTAGGAGCCTTAATCAGATCATGTTAAGGTTTTTTTTTTATTTTTCAGCCTTAATTACTGACTATTGAGTACTGAGTAGTGAAAAAATTTAAGTATATAAACACATATTCATCAGAGTTTGAATTGAATTCACAACCGTCTAACGGATACATTCATAATACAGTATAGTGTATTTTAGACTCAAGTAACTTTCGTGAGTATTAATTATATGTAGATTTATAAACTATCAATCTAAACGCGGATTCGTCCGCTTTTATTATATTTATTTTTATGTTATAGTCGGATTACACAAAAACTTCGAATAAATTAAAGTCTATATGTTATTCTGATGTATAAGCTATATCAGTTGACCGTGGTCTGAACAGACGTGTGTTAATTTTTATTAAATATTATAAAAATAACGAACGAAGTAAATAGCTCCATATTCCTATAAGGAAAGTACTGCGACATAAGTTGCATTCGCACCGACACCGCAGTGCCAGTGCTTGTTCACACTATAAAGTTGCATACACATTGAGTTATTGAAATAAGTAATTTGTTGTGATTTACATGTATATAAATTTTTTCTAATCACTTTGAAAGCTATGCGATCTCCAACCCACAACACCACCCGTGCTGGTGGATCACAACCAGACTTATCTAAATTAAATAATGAACCTGTCGACCCGCAAATAACTCTTCGAAAACGAAAACAACCGTTTGATCGCGAATGCCAGTGCTTTAAAGACATGAAAACTATCCGAAATGAACTGTCACGTATCACTTCTTTGCTTCAAAACTACGTCGATTCTAACGCACAATTAACGAGCAAAATGATTGAAATCATCGCAGAAGTTAAAAAAGACACAACTGATTTAAAGATGGATATACAATATTTTAATAATACAACCACGCAAATATTACAAGAGCAAAGCAAGATAAACGATCAACTTAAAAATCTTCAAGCGTAGGTAACGCACGTGGAGAATAAAAACAATTGCAGATACTGTATATAAAATCGATCCCAATACGTAAGAAACACATGTTAACCGGTTACAAGTCAACGAGAACATAATGCGAGAAATCCAACGAATCTGAGGTAATTAAAATTATCACATCATTAAAAAATTATATTTCCAAACCAGAGAATTTTTTTCGCCTCGGCAAATACAATCCTGAATAATCTCGCAAACTCAAGGTATGTTTTGCTAATCCCGAACAAACCACATACTTACTCCGTAACAGAGACAAACTTCCTGCTAACGCCAAATTCTTCTCAGACCAAACCCCAACCCAGTATAAATATCTGACATATTTGAAAGATGAACTTAAGCGACGTACTGCTAGCGGAGAAACGAGCCTTACAATAAAGTATATACAGGGAACACCAACCATAGTTAACAAGGAATTGAAAAACTAAAAACACCATTAAGCAAGTCTAAGTCAGTAGATAATATAACTTATCAAATAGTAACCAGTTATCAAAACATATGTACAAATAAATCACGCTTATCATTTCTATACCTAAATGCAAGCAGTATACGTAAAAAAGGTAAATTTGATGAGTTAAAATGTAAATTACAATCCATACCGACAACTATACACATCATACTGCTCACAGAAACCTGGATAGCTACTGAAGACCAAGCGCAAGGACTACAAATAACTAACTATACTCACTACTACAATATAAGGACTGATACGAGAGGAGGTGGTGTGTCAATCTACATTCACAACAACCTGAAACACAAGCTTATCGAATCGATATACTTGAATGGTAACAATTACTTATGTAAACAGATTTTCTTTAGACATCAGTGTATTGTACAACACTGGAAATACAAACTTGAAGACCTTTTTGAAAGACTATGAAACACAATTAGAACAACGCAAGCGAGCAATAATTATGGGAGACTTCGATATCGATTTGCTAACAAAAAATTACAAAGTAACTAAATATAAACAAATGATCAGAGTCGGGTCACATGTTCCTAAATAAAATTTTGTGGAACATATTCCACAAGAGATTCCATTACATATAAATCTATTATTGATCATGTTATGACTAACCTGAAAGATCATGATTTCAAACTTACAATCATCAACTCAGCGATGACAGATCAGAAACAAATATATCTTAATATTATATACAAATTAATAAAAAAAATAATAAACCGTAACATCCTTACAAATCTATATTTTATTAAAAAATCACAAATATATAATCGTAGTACTCGCCGAGGCAAATTATTCGGAATATTTATAAAAATTGTTATCTATAAATTTTATAATACTGGCTTAATGTGATTAGCTTTTTATACTCTTAATAAATGAAATCTAAATTCTCCTAATATAATTTAATAAATTGTCCTAAATATAGATATAAAATTTTACTATAAAAATATTATAAAATCACTCATTGTAACTACAACTTTATACTCAAAGAAAATTTCTACCCACTAGAATAAATATTATATAAATTTGTACCTTATTTGTACTACGTTAAGTGAAACAAGAAGAAGCAAGAATGACGAACATTTTGCAAGTATTAAGACTGACTTTTTAAATTTTAAATTTGTAAACATTAATTACATAAATCTCATGTGACTATAAAGTCTTTTGTGAAAAATAAATATCTTTAAACATATTATTGTAAAGTTTAATCTAAATCAGTTTATAGTAGTTATTGCTTGAAAAAGGAACAATCACCTATCCTCACAAACTTTTTTTTGTTGTAATTATAATAGATTATTATTTTTTTAGTTGTGACCCACTGGCGTGTGACTGTGAACGCGACGGTTGTGGTTTCGATTCTAGCTCAGGGAAATTAATTGATCGAGGAAAAGAAAGTTATTTAATATTTTCTTTCTCGCTCTGGAAACTAGACAAAGCACGGCGTTGAGTTCCGTCTCTCAACATAACAAAACAGTTATCTATTAATAGCGATATTGTTGTTTTTTATTCATAAAACAAACACTAAGTGTTAAGGAAAGCTTGTCAAAATATAATAGTAAATTGTAATTAAATCGGTCGACACAAATGCACATACATGCTGACAAACAGACAAAAGTTAAAAGTCTAAGTTTTTATTTCTTATATATCTTTAATTCTTATATATATTTTTATTTCTTACGTTATCAAATGCCATCAATAATATTTTTCTTATATACCTTCTATGTACGGACATCATCCGTTACGATGTTATTATAATTATCATAGACATAATTTTTTCCCCATTTTAAGAGAATGTACGAAATTTTTCCATTATATTTTATTTAGAGATTTTCTCTGATAAGATGAAAGGTCGTAGGTTCATCTCCACTCTGTATATATTTATATGGTGACAAATATTTAATTTTATTTATATGTATATTTATTAGTTTACCGATCGCCTCAGTACAAGTTTTGTCTCGTTTTGGAGTGAGTTATCGATAGTCCCTCCCTAAATAGTAAGAATAAATATTCATACATAACGCGGCTTCGCCCGCTTGAACTTTACTATTATTTATTTACTAAATCTAAATTACTTTCTTGTTCTAATAATATTATGAGTTCAAAGACAATATTATATAACTTTTGTAGCAATTTTGTACATCTAAATATTTTAAATTGATATAACTTTTGTATTAAATGGTTAAAACACTGGTTAAGCCGTTTGAGAGATTAGCGTAGACAAACGCACAGACAAACAGAAAAAAAAAACACTGTTTTGGGTTCTATTTATCGATTAATGCCTGCAATAATACATTTTCTTATTTATCTTTCATGTACAAATTCCTATCAGTTACATTTTTTTAATATTTTTATAACTATTTTTAGAGATTTGTAACCCAAAAGGAAAAACGGAACCCTTATAAGATCACGTCCGTTTATTTGGGAGTGCGTTTCTCTGTTTTTCCGACAGTGAACTCTTTTTTATCAAGAACGAGTAGAGATATCGAGTTGCAATGACTATCAAATACCCAGGTCGGCAATCTATTAGACCATAAAAAAAATTAACGCAATCTAAAAATCCTTTATACATAGTTTTTGTCGACTAGTGTACGATTCACCGCGCAATCAAAGCCTCCTATAGTTCTCGTTGATCTGACCTAGAATTATTAAATTGATAAGAAGTGAGAACTTATAATACAAACAAAGAAGAAAATACCCAAAAGTGGGCATTTATAGGTTGTATAGATCGTAGAAAAAAATAATTATAAACATATATTAGTAGTTCATATCATAAAAAATTGTGCATACACCTGCAGCCTTAAGTTTGTCAACTTTTACAAGTTATACTTCCCGTTGACCTACAATCATGAAATTCGCAAGGAACCCTCAGTGGGCGAGTCCGAACTCACAGTTGACCGGCTTTCTATTGGACGAGAATCGAAACTACATCTTTTGTAACTTTTGTGTGAATAGGCCTAGAAAAAATTGTGATACATACGACACTAGAGATAGATAGATTTAGACTGCAAAATGACATAAAAATAATAGATAAAAAGCAGGGTAGGCAGCCAGGGAAACCAGGAGTGTAGTGTTAAGACGTTCCGTACCAATCAAAACACTTTCGAAAGACATCTTGAGGCATTGAGTGTTGAGTAGCGAAACTCAGCTTCTAGCTTTGCCTTAAATATCGTCTCGTATACCTTTTTCACCTCGTCCATGACCTCCTCAACCACTTCGTACATGCCCCCGGGGGGTCACCGTAGTTTTTAAGTCATCTTCCTGTAGTATTTTTGATACTGTGTTTTCAAAGGTCAACGGAGGTCTCCCCTTACCTTTCTCACCGCTCAGTTTTCCTTTATAAATTAAAAATACCTTTTAATAACGTTTTTTTATTCTCTAGGTCTTGATATGTAGTTCAATCTGGATCCAGTTCTTTGTAGCGGGCCTCTGTTCTGGTGCCCCCACAGTGATAATACCCCAGATGAATAAAGAAGCGAACGCGACTGTTATTGATGACGATTTAAGTTCATGGATATGTAAGTGTTAAATATATTTACAAATAAGTAGTTGAAATATTAATGGTTTTCTTCGATTTCTCTTTATTTTACTAACGAACAAAACGCAGCTTCGCCCACTCAAACTTATTGTTGAGTTACAGTCAAATTATCAAAATGTTTACATAAATTGTAACCTATTCACCGTCCGTTCCGTTCATCACTTCCGCCGAATTCTGAGGCATCGCATGTTGATGGCATAATTTAACGCCGCATTTTGACTTGTTACCATAGGGAGAAAATGAAAGTATCATTTCTCCAAATGGGAATCGACCCACAAGCGATATTACGATCCCTATTTTTACGGCATTCTCCGTATCAACTTTATTAACAAGACTTCATGCATAATTTCTTTAATGTAAGAATGGAAACCGTTAGTGTATAATAAAAATAGCATAGGACTAAAAAATGATACTTGTGGGACGCTAGTGTTCCATAATGGAGTGAGTACTTTAGAATTAATTTTGTTTTGCAATGAATAATTTAAACGATATTTATTTTGTTTTTTCTTTAGAATAAATTTTCTTTTGCAATGAATAAAGGTAAATTAAAAAACGGGGTTATGGAACCGTAAAAATGTCATTAAAATATCATCATCTCTTTCTGTTTAAATTTTTTATTGCAAAAAAAAAAACTATTCTAAATTACTGCATTATGGAACACTAGTATCCCTCCCGCAAGTATATTTTTTTAGTCCTATACTTTTTTCATTACTGTTTTCACCTTTTGAGGTACGGACCTCAGAAGGTAAAAACGAAATCCTAATAGGATCATTTTGTAGTCTGTTTGTCCGAGTGTCAAGAGCATTTATCTCAAGATCACGTGGATATATCAAGCTGAAATTAATATCAAATATATAGATCTAAAGTCCCTTGAAGCACAGAAAAAAAGCACAAAAAACCGGTTAAGTTTGAATCGGTCAAACTTAACCGGTTTTTTGTACACAGTATTGTACGATTGTTATAAGATCATTTACTGCTGGACCACTGGACTTAGAAAGTTGAAATTTGCTGTGTAGGTAGATTAGGGAGTCTAGGGAAGAGAATTTCTCAAAACTCTTACGGGAACGATCAAAATAGTTCTTGCACGCCACCTCGTAAAGTAAACTTGTTGGCGATGATGTCTTATAATAGTTTCCCCCATCTGATTACAAAACATGATAGTGAGTTCTGCTACTCTACACACATTATTTCTGAAACAAACAGAGATTATAATTTTAGGAAACTCAATTCTCCATAACCTACACTAAAGTTTCGTGAAAACTAAAAATATTGTAACTTACAGATGCAGCTCCAACTATTGGTAATACACCGTGGATAATTATTTTACCACTCTTCACGAAGCATTGTGGGAGAAAAATACCTCAGACTATAACGTCGTTTGTTTGCATCGCAGTATTCGTTGGCATGTACCTGAGTTCCTCCCCCTATCATCTTTTGGTGGCACAATTGATTCAAGGGTAGGTAATATTAGCTTGTCGTGTTAGTATTTCCACTTCAGTCCTGTGTGTTTATTATCAATAGTGTCTATTACATACATTTTTCTTTAATTACATCGATGTTTCCTCTTACATTGAAAAATATGATAAATGTTTGATATATAAATTATTACTATATTTAAAAAAAGAGCTATTACGTTTTATTTTATGTTATTACTCGGTTCTTTCGCCTGGAATAATGAATTTATGCAAATTTATTTAGAAAGTTCAATAGAATTAGGTATATTAATATTTTATTAACTCCAATGCACAACAATTAATCTTTATAATTATTTCAGGTACTTACATTGTGGTAACTTAACCATTGCTGTCTTGATCCTAACCGAATATTCGACTCCAAAGTTACGCGGGATGTTCTTAACCGCTTCTGCGGCAGCATATTTCTGGGGTATATGGATTTCGAATGTAATTGGTACTTTCTTTAATTGGAGAATAATAACAATATTGGGATTAATTTGTTCCGTATACACACTGACAGTCTTCTTGTGGCCAGAGTCTCCGCATTGGTTGGCAGGCAAAGGAAGATTTGAAGAATGTAAAGCCGCTTTTAGGCGACTTCACGGTTATACAGCTGAGAAGGAATTACAAGAATTGATTACAGCTAAAGAAGAATACATCAAACTAGAAAAATCTGAAGTTAAGCAAGGGTTTTTCGATATCATCAAATGTCCAGAGTTTTATAAGCCTATGATCCTGGCGGTAATAGCGGTAATGCAATATCAGTTTTCTGGAAAAATGATTTGTAGTTTATTTATTTTGGATATATTTAGAAATATAACGAAGTCTGAATTTATGGCGTATATGGCCATGTTGATTCTGAACGGTGTCACAGTAATCAGTATGTACGTTGGTTCGTATCTATCAAAGGTCTTGAAGCGAAGAACTTTGTATATGTCGTCTTCATTTATAGGTGTAGCATTCTTGTTCGTCATATCTCTGTACATATATTTGGGTAAAACGAATATCACTGAAGAGAATAATTATATTTTGATACTTTTGTTAACTGCTTATACTATAGCAATCAGTTGTGGACCAATGATCTTGTCCATGTCTATATACGGTGAATTATTTTCAACGAGGTTCCAATCAGGTAGTTACATAATTATATCTTTAGTTATTTCTTCATCATATTCCATTTTATATAAAATGACACCGACTATTTTCGCGGATTTAGGAATACATGGCTCATTTTTGCTTTATGGTATAATTTGTGGGTTGTGCACATTTTATTTATATGTGTTTCTGCCAGAAACTAAAAACAAGACACAATGGGAGATCGAAGAGTACTTCAGAGGTAATAAAAGACAGACTGATCCACTTTTATATCGATAGTTTTATAGTTTTTGAATTTAAATATTATTCTACTAATCTACTTATCATACTAAATTAAGGTAAATTGTAAATCTCAAATTATAATATAGGCAAGGCGGTGTTGAGTTCAGCTACTCAATATGTAATGCTTCCAGAATTCTGCGGAAACTGGGGAGCGGAGTGTTGTAACACTAGACTCCCTCTACCTACTCTGCTACATACGGTACACAGCGGGAAGTTAAAAAAATAAAATGAAATCAGTATAAAATAATTGGTTTATTAAATTGGCAGGAACTTTTTTCCCAATTAATGGATATTGTATGTAAAATGATAACTTGTATGATGATAAATTAAAAAATAAACCGGTCAAGTACATGTCAACAACATATAAAAGTTAACAAAATAACTTAAGTATAGGCGTATGCCCTTTTTTATACGATATTATAAGCTTGTAATAGAATTAATCTGAAATATAAATTTATATTTTCAAGTTTCGGTTGTTTTCTTTTGTGTACAGCAATTTTTTCACCTTTTGCCAATTTTATAAGTCACGGAAAATAGCCTATATATATTTTGAAATAAAGACGCAAGAAAAGCGTGATTTTTGTTAGTTTTGATAAACTTCAAATTTATAATGACTATGTAAGTTCTTCTGTTTAATAACACAAGCAGTATTTATAGGACCATATTTCCAACCGTATAACTTTTATTTATAAAATATGAATAAAAAAAAAATCTTTATATATTCTATAAATTTAACATAGTAGTTATATTTAAATTATTCACCTAGTAAGTTGTAATATTTAAATAATAAGGAAGTTCAATATTGCGATGTGACTCGTGAACTGCTCCTTTTATTATATTCATATTCAAAGTAATCCTGTAACAGTAGGTTCCCTCTAACTACCTTGATATAAGCGGTTAGCTAAAATAAAAACCTTTTTGACGTGATAACGTCTTATAAATTGAGGAGCTCCGGCAGCACGCAGGAAAAAACATGACTCATTGTCACGTTCCGCTTCTCGCGTGCGTCCAAGCGTTAGCGCGATACAAGCGATAGAGAGACATGATCGTCCTAAGCGTCCGTCTTGTGACGCATTTATCCATTCATTTTTACTTGTAATTAAATAGCATATTGCTATTTATTAATAATCTGTACAATTTGAGGGTAGTACGGTCAACAAGTCGTGGCAGTCCTGAAATAAAGTTTTCTGAACTTTCGCGCGTTATTCACTTGGGAACAAAATACACAAAAATTCTAAAATCAAATCGTTCACCACTTTCCGCCGAAATCTGTAAGAATTGTGTGTTGAGTAGTGGTACTCAACGCTGGGCTTTGCCTAGACATCAGAGAGATAATTCGGCAGAAAGTGGGGAACGGAGTGTCTTAATACTAGGTTCCCTCTCCCTACCCTGCTGTATGCGGGATATAGCGTGAAGCTGATATAACAAAAGGGCCTTAATATGATTACTTTTACCTACGACTTCGCCAGTGTGTTCAAATGGAAACAAAGTAGAAGTTGTTTATGACATATGATATATCATAATTGACGATACATTCCCTTCCTCAATAAATGGGACTATGCAACACAAAAAAAATCGAAGCCGTAGTTCCTGAGATAAGCTTGTTCAACCGAACATATTCTTCAGCTTTGCGATATTAATATAGAGTGGAAGCGTCTGCACTCCTACTACGGGAACAGCATATAGGGTAAAATATTTAAAACCTTTACCTAAAGACATTAATCAAGACACCTCAACAGTTTAGAAGTAGGATTTGTAGTATCTACTCTATTTCGTGTGACGCAGTTTTCATTCTCAAAAAACATACTAGAACTAGAAAGGGATATCTCTCGTTCTATTTTACGCAACTCAACATCGCCGCCATTATCTACGACACGATTTCGTGAATGAAGCGTGTTCGGCGGTTCGGATAATTTTATTAATTATTTTGTTTGAAAAAGTCACATTTTCATTTTTAGAAAAATCTCTTTTGTTTTAATTGTATTAGGTTTCTTATAGAGTAGTTAAAACTGTAGTTTCATTTAAAGTGGTAATGACAAAAACACTCTGTATATAATAAAATAAAATTATAGTATAAAAAATTAAGAAAACTTAGTAATTTTTAAAAATCAAGCCATAAATAATATAAATTTTGAAGCACAAATGACACGTGTTATCTATACCTGTAGGTAGATAACCGAATTGGTAATTTATCACGAAGGTACCGTATTATTGTTCACATTTAAAACCTATTATAGCCTTTTTACAGTTATTTAGTTCACAGTTCTAGAAAGATTGTGTGAATCGATAGTAATTACTATGTGATTTTCTTTAATTCATTGGTAAATTTCTTCGTTTTATTAAGTTATTGTATATCAAAATTTAAATTATCTAAATTCGAAAATTGTAATGTAAAGATTCTTTTTAGAATCCAAAATTTCGACGACTTTTGATTCGATTCCCACTCAAAGCAATGAGTTCTTTTCATTTTGCCGATATTATAATAGTATACAAGAAAAAACGCGGAGTTAAATTCTGTAACTCAACACGCAATATCTTAACACTAGGATCCCTCTGCTTATCCTGCTGTATGTGAGCTGTATGCTGAAAAACAACATATTTTATCAAATAATTATAGAATACAGTTGGAGTTGGTTTTTTGGAATTTCTTTTATGTATATATGTATAGGTAATATATAAATTAAATATAAGCATTCCCACGACTGGGAATCGAACCCACAACCATCATGATTTATCCTCTTAAGATTTATATTCAATTATCAAAAAAAAAAAAAAACTAGCACACAGCAGAGTAGGCAGAGCGAACCTAGTGTTACACACTCCGTTCCCTACTTTCTGCCGAATTCTGGAGGCATTTCGAGTTAAGTGGCGGAACACTACACTGCAGTATACATATAAATAAATATTTAATTTATTCGAGTGGGGAACGAACCCACTACCAGTCTCTTTTACAGTCACACTTTGCTCCTCCACCAAGACTGACCTCGATAATCTTTTCAATATTCAATTATCTATTCAATTAACACGGCAAACATTTTTTTGCCTCTATATTTAAATATTTTTTTTTCCTTATTCTGACAGACAGCGGCGTTAAGTTCCACCATTCAATACACAATATCTAACGTTAAGTTCCCTCTGTCTTGCCATGCGGCATACACCGTGAAACTAAAATAAATAAATAATGGAAGCCACTGAAGCCAATCGCGGCGCAGGGGCACAAGCGTGCATTTGTAAACAAGACAGGTTAAGGGTTTGAATCCCGCTCGAGGAAATGAAATATTTGATATTTTCATTTCCTTGGTAGCGAGACAAAAACGTATCGTTGAGTTCCGCCACTCAACGCGCAATGCCTCCAGAATTCGGCGGAATGTAGGGAGCGGAGATGTCTTAATGGGAACGGAGTGTCTTGACATTAGGTTCCCAAATTCCCGTCCCACTATCTGTAGGACACAACGTGAAGCTAAAAAAAGAGGAACGGAGAGATTCATCTCTATATTAGTTACGCGTACTATCGCTTGGGATACCGGTTTCAAGCGTTGCTTATCACAGATGAACTATAGAGCCTTAATAGCATAGTCGCCTCACAAACCTTCAGTAGCTTACGCGCTACTTTGAAAATATTATATAAATAATCATATTTTATAACTTTTATTAGAACTGTAAAGTAAACTTGAGATTTTTTTAATGATTTTTTGGGGACAATTTTTGGTGGAAAGTTTTTTTTCTTAATTAAACCGTGCAATATAAAAATATGGATGTGTTTTAAGTTATTTTAAAAAAGATATTTTTTTAAATTTCCTATTTTTCGTGGATATTTTAAATTTGAAATAATGGACGCGCACTATCAAGAAGTTAATACAAATGAATCATATGAAGGTGATGGCAGGAACGCAAAACTTCGGTCGATATTGAAACAAGTAAGTAGCTTTATTTGTATTTTTCAGCTTCACGCTATATTCCGCATATAGCAGAATAAACAGACGAAATTTTGTGTTGAGACACTCCGTTACCCACGCAGGCCACGCTTAGTCCTGTTATCGGAGCGAGAAAATGAAAATAAGTCACTTACATGAGTCAGAGAGAGAGAGAAAAAAACATGAGTCAGAATTGAACCAACAATCTTCACGTTTACCACTTTTGTTATCGTTAGACAAGTTAAGACACTCTGCTCTCCTCTATCTAACTAGCAACCCAAGAGCAATTTCGTCTGCTTAAAGTGCATCATCTGCATAACTTGTCGTCATAACATATATTACAGCCAAATTATACAAATTATTTACATAAATTATAGCCTATGTGGTATTCTGATGTATAAGCAATATTATTATAGTTTCATTCAAATACATTTCATCGTTTTTGTGTAAGAGTGGAACATATATCCATTGCGACACGATCGCGGTTCTGTCCACTTATTATTTATTATTTTCTATAATATAATAGATATACATGGAGGCCAGTCGTGGCGCAGCGGCACGAGGTGTGACTGTAAAACCGACTGGTTGTGGGTTCGATCCCCACTCGAGGAGATGAAGTATTTATTTAAATTTATATTTCCATTTCTTCGCTCTGGTGTCGAAGTTAAGCGCGGTGTTGAGTTCTGCCACTCAATACGCAATGCCTCCAGAATTCGGCAGAAAGTGGGGAACGCAGTGTCTCAACACTAGGTTCCCTCTGCCTACCCTGCTGTGTGCGGGATAAAGCGTGAAGCTGATGTAATAGATATACATATGTACATACATAAAATTAATCCTCTGCCGTCATCTCCTTTACAGTTCGCTAATAATGTCATCAAAAATAAGCAATCCTCTTTAAAAGTATTTCATTGAAAACGTCAAAAATAAACAAACCCAAGACCCCCCCGCCCCCCTACAGTGCTTACGTAATACTTGAACGGCCCCTTTTCAAAGTGTTGAGATCCTTACATTTAACACCTCTGTCTATGAAAAATGTTTTACTCATTGTCTAATTCTATACCAGCTGGCAATCCGTCACATAACACTTTTAAAATCAGATTAAAACAATATTTTCTTAACCTCAATTCTCTTCTCTTGTCTAGAATCTTACCTTAATATTTCGCTGCGTTTTTTCCTTATATTTTTTTCTTTATTTATTATTTTTTTTGCACCTTTTCTTATGTTGTTGTATATGCTTATTTTTTGTCTATACGAATGTAATAAAGCGGAAGAGTTATTTCTCAAAATTGTCGGCAAACCTTATCATTCAGAAACTTGGAAAATCCCCCTATGACGCATCATCTTATCGTACCATTAGCCTCACATTAGTGTTGTCAAAATTATAGGAGAAGATTTTCTTAATCCGTCTGAAAGATAACATGAACCTCTGCAACATCATCCCTCAGCATCAGTTTAGATTTCGGAAACATACACAGAGTCAACAACGAAATCAGACGCTGCTTTGAGATGAAATTGTACTGCTCGGCGGCACTCCTTGATGTTCAGCAGGCCTTCGACCGAGTTTGGCATAAGTCCCTTATGCCCCTTATTCTACACAATATAAAATATAATCTTCCATACTACTAGCTCTTTCTAATTATCAAGTCATACTTCGAAGATAGCCTTTTTTAAATAAAGCAGAGAGATGCCAGATCTACATTTCGACTAATAAATGCCGGTATTCCACAGGGTTCGGGACTTGGTCCTGTACTTTACAATATATTTACCTCAGACTTACCAATAAACGAAGATGTATTGGCTTATAGGTAGAAACTGTGTCCTATTTGTTGACAACAAGCTCCTAATTTACAATTCCATGCTAAAACCTATCTGGACCTACAGAATTGCTCTACGAGGCACTGCTAAAATAACATCATGTGCTTCCAACAAGTTCAATACAACATTCCGCGTATTATATCAGATGCCTCGTGGTTTTCCAAGAACGACGAGATCCATGAATAGCTCAATGTTCCCACAGTTCAGGGTGAAATTAACAAATACAAAAAGAAATACGCGCACCGTCTCTATCCATACAAATGTCCTGGCTAATGATGTTTTAAAACCCTTACCTATAAGGCTGAAAAGGAAAGATGTGCTCTGAAAAGGCAGAAAAGTCGCTGGTGTCTTCGCCTAACCGACATATAGATTCAAGCCATCTGCTTGCGACTAATAGCAGATTTATATACTAAGAAGTAAAAAATAAATGTTTTCTGTACTGTTGATGTTGTTGTGTGGTACATAAATTAATGAAAAAAAAAAACTTCTTGTCCTATTCCCCAGGTTTTAATATGCAGTTCTATCTGGATCCAGTACTTCATGGCGGGCCTCTGTTCTGGTGCCCCCACAGTGATAATACCCCAAATGAACAAAGAAGCTAACGCGACTATTATTGATGACGATTTAAGCTCCTGGATATGTAAGTGTAAATAGAAATTTGTGAAATATCAATGCCTTTTAGTAATTTTATTTAGCTTCACGCTGTCCCCACATATAGCAGGATAAGCAAAGGGAACCTGGTGTTAAGACACTCCGTTTCCCACACAACATCCAATTTTCGAGATATTGCGTGTCGAGTGGCGTAACCCAAAGCCGCATATATTCATAAAAATTGAGGGAATTAAATATAAAATCTATTAGGTAGATATTCCTATGGCTTGCCGGTGGAAACCTTACCACTGAGGAGTCCATTAACGAATACGTTGAACTTGCAAGCGTAAACTGCATACTTGTGTTCCCACCAACAAATAGGCGGGTGAAAAGGATCGATCGAACGGAAAGAATTGAAATTAACTTTACACTTCTAAGGAAAGGGAAAATACAAAACTTTTTTTGGTAGAAATGTAAATCTACTTTATTTAAAAGGAGGTTGTTCCACCTGAGCAACATCCTCCGAGTTCCTTTCTCTTTCGCGGTGGAAATTAGGCTTTATATTACTTACACATCTTTTGCATTGGGATTGAGCGGGTAGCGGAGAATAGAGAGTCTCGACACGTTATTCGCGTAAAGCGAATATAATTAATTCAGATAGTCCTAAGCCTATAGCAAATAGAAAGAAAAGTTCGTCCGTTGAAATGAAAACAAATCTTTTTTCTATTATCATTTTAAACTTGCAACACTGAAAAATAAGAAATGCTTGCTTATAATGTTAACGTAACCCACAATAGTTGCGTTTACCGTTAGATCATCGACGGATTCGTATAAAATATTATAATTTTTAACTAAATGCATTTGAATGATAATTATAAAAATGATGAGGCAAACATGAGAAACGTAGGATTTACAATGTTCCATATTCATCAATTTATTAATAATTAATACAGAATTCTAACGTAGCCTGATCGGTGCATAATCAATCAAAATAAAATATAAAATAGGTTATAATCAATCATATATTTGTTTTTCACCTCTAGAGATTGAAATAGAGCGTTATTCAGCAGTGAGTTCTTAGTGTTAAGACATTTCAATTCCAGTTTTTTTTAAAACACGTTTCTGTAAAAAGATCTAAGTATAATTTAAAGGGACCTATTTAAATGTAAATTACTCACCTCCACTGTCTACCTAACCAAATTTAAATGATTGTATAATAAAAAAGCGCGAGTCAGGCTCGCACATCGAAGTTTCCGTACAAAAGTTGGAGGTCTCGAGCTTTTGTTGAAATTCAAACTTAGCTTAACAGAGTCCTTACATCTAATACCTCACTTGAACTAGTGGTTTAAAGCCAAATTATGACCCCTTTAAAATGAATTTAACCACAAAAGGATAGTTTTCAAGTTTTTTACTCAACTAGTACTACCTGTAAATGCTAGCTGTATAATAGCAAGGCTAGTAAAATTTCATAATTCTAGGTCAACTGGAAGTACCCTATTAATTTTGATTCCCTTTATAGTATCGAAATACGCGTTTTTTGCTATATAAACGGCCATATCTTATAATTAAATTCAAATTCAATTCATAGGGACCGTAGATATGAGTATATGGTTTCAATATCAACTCGATATCTCCAAACATTCTTGAGCTAAAGGCTCTCTTGACAGACAAACAGACAGACAGACAGATGGACGGACAACAAAGTGATCTTATTTGAAAGCGATAAGGGTACCGTAGTACCTTAAAAAGAACACTACACATACACACATATCGATTTTTTTCCCATACAAGAGCACCTAATACTTTGCTTCAACTTTAGCCGGTTTGTTGACATTTAATACTAGATTATTAACCTCAAACTAAAGACTTCAATATTTATATTTGCGATCAACTTTATTAAACAAGACTTGATGCATAATTTCTTTTATGTAAGAATGCATGTCGTTGGTATACAATAAAAATAGTATTGGACTAAAAATAGATACTTGCGGGACACCGGTATTCCATAATGGAATATTTTAGAATTAATTTTGTTTTGCAATGAATAATTTAAAAAGGAATATATTATGATGATATCGTAAGGCAATGGTATTTTTGTACGCGATATTGTACGAGTATAATGATTGTGAGCTTATTAATGATCTATTAGGGAGTGTAAGGGAGCACTAAGAGAGCGTTTTCCGAAATTTTATATGAGAACGGGGGAAAATCGGTCTTTTTCTTTTACGTCTTAAAGTTTGCGTAAAAAAAGTTGCGGACATTGACTAGGTTTGTAATAATTTTCTAGTTTCCCTCATGTTGTAGACAAATGTTGAATTCCGCCATCTACGCGCAATGTCCCTAAAGTAAAGAGAGATCACAATCTTAAAACACTGAATTCTGTTTAACCTAGTGTTATTAAAGACAAAAAAATTGTTTAAAGAGTACAATAAGTAGCTACATAATAAAAAAAAAAGTTTCTTGGAATCTAAAAATATTTTAACTTACAGATGCAGGTCCAACTATTGGCAACACACCGTGGGTAATTATTTTACCACTCTTCACGAAGCATTGTGGGAGAAAAATCCCTCAGATTATAACGTCGATAATTTGCGTCGCTATATTCGTTGGCATGTACATGAGCTCCTCTCCCTATCACCTTTTGATAGCACAATTGATTCAAGGGTGGGTATTATATATATTTCCATATAAATTAATTAAAGAAAACTACTTTAATACTTTATTTTGAGGCCGTCATGGCGCATGGGTACAAAGGTGTGACTGTAAAGCGACGGTTGTGGGTTCGATCCCCACTAAGAGAATGAATTATTCTTTCTTAATATTTCCATTTCTCCGCTCTGGCACCAAGCAAAAGTCCGGCGTTGAGTTCCGCCACTCAACACGCAATGCCCCGAAAAAGTCGGCGGAAAGTGGGAAACGGAGTGTCTTATTGTTAAGACACTCCGTTCGTCCGGTTCCGTCAGCATACACGGCTAATTGCGGGATACAACGTGAAGCTATTTTTTTTACTTTTATACTGAAATATATAATAGCAATAATTTAAATAAATTATTTGAAATAAGGAAAACTTTATCTCATTTTTTACGTTTTGATATTTTTTTATTGAATTTAAAGCAAACGTATCTTTTTTAATAAAAAAATACCTTATTGTTTATGTCGTGTATTTATGAATAAATAAAATAAATAAATCAGCTTCACGCTGGATCCCGCACAGAGCAGGGTAGGCAGAGGGAACCTAGAGTTGAGGCACTCCGTTCCCCACTTTCCGCCGAATTCTGGAAAAATTGCGTGTCGAGTGGCAGAACTCAACGCCGCGCTTTGCCTTGACACCAGAGCGAAGAAATGGAAATATAAATTTAAATAAATATTTCATCTCATCGAGTGGGGATCGAACCCACAACCAGTCGATTTTACAGTCACACTTCGTGCCGCTGTGCCACGACTGCCCTCAATTTAATTATGATATGGCTCGAATGTCGAATGAATTGGGCTAAAATAAAATAATGAATTAAGTAATTTTTACTAATTTGTTTGATAACTTAAATACACAATATTTTATATTGATTATTTGAGGCCAGTCGTGGCGCAGGGGCACAAAGTGTGACTGTAAAACCGCCTGGTTGTGGGTTCGATACCTACTCGGCGAGATGAAATATTTACTTATATTTATATTTCCATTTCTTCGCTCTGGTGTAGAGTTGAATTTTGCCACTCAACAAGCAATGCCTCCAGAATTCGGTAGAAAGTGGGGAACAGAGTGTCTTAACGCTAGGTTCCCTCTGCCTACCCTGCTGTGTGCGGGATACAGCGTGAAGCTGATTTATATTTTTTATTGTTTCAGGTACTTACATTCTGGTAACTTAACCATTGCGGTCCTGATCCTAACCGAATACTCAAATCCAAAATTACGCGGAATATTTTTAACAGCTTCTGCGGCAGCATTTTTCTGGGGTATATGGATTTCTAATGTTATCGGTACTTTCTTTAATTGGAGGATTATTACATTACTGGGGTTCATCTGTTCACTATACACGCTGACAGTTTTCTTGTGGCCAGAGTCTCCTCATTGGTTAGCAGGCAAAGGAAGATTCGAAGAATGCAAAGCAGCTTTCAGGCGACTTCACGGTTTTACAGCTGAGAAGGAACTACAAGCACTGATTACAGCTAAAGAAGAATATATTAAATTAGAAAAATCTGAAGTAGAAATGAGCTTTTTCGATATTATAAAATGCCCAGAGTTCTACAAGCCTATGGTTTTAGCATTGATGGCAGTCTTCCAATATCAATTTACGGGAAAAATGATTTGCAGCGTCTTCATTTTGGATATATTTAAGAAGATCACAGCGTCTGAATACATGGCGTATATGGCCATGCTGATTTTGAACGGTGTCACAGTAATCAGTATGTACGCTGGTTCGTATCTATCAAAGGTCTTGAAGCGAAGAACTTTATATATGTCGTCGTCGTTTATAGGTGTAGCATTCTTGTTCGTCATATCTCTGTATATATATTTAGTTAAAAAGAATATCATCGAAGAGAAAAATTATATTTTGATACTATTGTTAACTGTTTATACTATAGCAATCAGTTGTGGACCAATGATCTTGTCCATGTCTATATACGGTGAATTATTTTCAACGAGGTTCCAATCAGGTAGTTACATAATTATATCTATAGTTATTTCTGCGTCATATTCTATTTTATATAAAACGACACCAACTATTTTCGCGGATTTAGGAATACATGGGTCATTTTTTCTATATGGTATAATTTGTGGCTTATCTACGTTATATTTATATGTATTTCTGCCAGAAACTAAAAATAAAACGCAATGGGAGATCGAAGAGTACTTCAGAGGTAACAAACGACAGACTGATCCACTTTTATATCGATAGTCTCATAGTTTTTCGATTAAAAAATCTGTTAGTCCGTCCTAACAAGTTGAGGAAGAAAGAAAAATATAAAATTATGAATTTATTTGTCTCCTTATCTTTTAGTAAGATAGAAAAGTTTATTTTCATTAAAATTTAATGAAGATATTGTTCTAATTCTATCTCATATCGATGGACAGTTTAATTGTACAACTATAGCGATGGTTGTGGATTCAAATTCACTTAACTCGGAATTTAAACTTATGTATAAATTAAATAAAACAAATGGCAAGTTAAACTCACTTAAAAAAATTATGCCGCTATATAATCTGGGTGATATTTCTTTCTATACTAAGAAAGAGCTAATGAAAGGAATTCCTTTTTTTTTATGCAAAAAAAATTAGAAAAAAACTTCGTTTCTTTTCAATTTCGTTGATGAGATGATTTCATGTGATTTCACTCGCAGGATAACTATATATATAGAATCTTAGAATAGGCAAATATATAGAATCTAAGAATAGGCAAATATATTAGCAAATTCTGAAGGTACGAAAATTTTGGATTAGATCATTTTTGTTTTAAAGGTAATTAATTAGTGAAATATTTTAAACTGAGGCCAGTCGTGTGACTGTAAAATCGACTGGTTGTGAGTTCAATCACCACACGGGGAAGTGAAATATATATTTATATTTTCATTTCTTCGCTCTGGTGTCGAGGCAAAGCGCCACTCGACTCACGTCACGCCACTCAACACGCAATGCCTCCAAAACTCGGTGGAAAGTGGGGAACGGAAACAGAAGTCTCATGATGGCATCGGAGTGTCTTAACACTAGGTTCCCTCTGCCTACCCTGCTATGTACGGAATACAGCGTGAAGCTAAAAAGCTTTACCATGCCATGGTTGGAGTAGTAAGTGGAGCCTTTGTGCACTGCACGAGCCCCTCTCTGTACCAAATTTTGAATAATTATACTAGATCTTTCAATACCGTCTTTTATGTTCGTTATAAAAATAAACTCTTGTATAGTGACAGAAAGCTATGCTTTAATAATATATGAAACGATTGATAAAATTACTAGTTGGCATGTCCAACAAATGTTGCTAAAATGTTATGATCTACATTATTCTAATATTATAGATGTAAATGTAAGTAATAATAATAAATAATGTTTGTTACGCTTTCACGCCAAAACTACACAACTGATTATCATGAAACTTTGTACACATTGTTTTGGAAGTACTAGAAAGGACACAGGGTATTTTTATTAAAAATAATATTTTCCTTTGGCTAAAATATAAAAATAAGTTTAAAAGAACGAAGCTGCGTTTTTATAAAAGAAAATTGAATAAGTTGTAACTATAAGTGATATAATAAAAAAGTTATATTAATAAATTGATAATCATTATTTAGTAAAGAAATTATAATAATATGAATACTTATTATACAGTTAATGTATGCTAAATATAAGTTATTTGTAAGAGTATAAGAGTATGATATAATAAAAAAGATCTTCTAAATTTGTTTTTTTCTCATTTCTTCTTACATACAATAACATAAAATATTTTTTATGATAAGACTTTCCACACTTTCCGCCGCATTTTCGAGGCATTGCGTGTTGTGTGGCGGAACTCAACTAATACTAGAGCGAAAAAATGAAAATATTAATAGGTTTCATTCCCACGACTGGGGAATAAACCTGCCTCATCATTATTTGTTTTCAAAAAAACAAAACAGTTTCACGCTGTATCCCGCACACAGCAAGGTGGGCAGAGGGAACCTAGTGTTAAGACACTCCGTTCCCCACTTTCTGCCGAATTCTGGACGCAATGCGTGTTGAGTGGCAGAACTCAACGCCGCGCTTAGCCTCGACACCAGAGCGAAGAAATGGAAATATAAATTTAAGTAAATATTTCATCTCCTCGAGTGGAGATCGAACCCACAACCAGTCGGTTTTACAGTCACACTTCGTGCCACTGCGCCACGACTGGCCTCAATTTGTTTTCAAATATATATTTTATTGTCTGACAGAAAATTGACAGTTCTCTTTTCGGATGAAAAGCTATTTTTTACTAGATTTTCTCTATTTATTCTATAATCTATACTTATAATAAATCTATAGAAAAGTCGTTTCTCTACATTGAAAATATTTAAAAAAAAAATTGCCAGGGTGTTAAAGGATAATTAACAGAATCCATTTCCAACTTTTTTGGAATTTTTCTCTGTTTGTCTGTTTGTCTGTTTATGTGAACACGCATCACGTAAAAAGTACACAATAAATTTAAACAACTTTTATACATAAAAATTAGAAATAAATCAAAGTAGCTTTTAGTGTTTATTTCATTGTAATCGCTTCACTCTATCAAACGATATAAGTATTTAAGTTTTCAAGAAGTTAATATTTTATTAAAAAATCGATACAAGTAACGCTATCTATTGACAAAAATAGTAGGTACTAACGAATCTTGATACTCTCTTCCATACGCGTAACGCTATCACTAATACAACGAAAATATAGTTTGGAAAGGTTACCGCTACACTCTATCAAAAAATAATGTACTTAAAGTTTTAAAGATATTTATATTTGAAAAAAAAAGAAATTATTAAGAAATAAATTATTATATTGTTGAGTATATCTGCTTAACGTTAATTACGTCATGTAAGTGTAATCTATACTTATAATAAATTTAACATAAACATAATAGTATTTTTCTAACAATGTTCGAATGGTTACAGTTCAATTGTAAGTCCAAAAGAATGGCTTTAGAAACGTCTTATTTATTTGACTGTTGATAAATTTACGTATTTTTAAAGTACAATTGTTCATAGTACTAACTACAAAGTAAACTACATTGAATTGTTGGTGAAGATTACCTTCGTAACAGTCTAGCTTAATTCGTAATTATTTAACACAGTGATAAAGAATGACTTAATATTCAAAGAAATATTTTGAATAGGTTCTTCAGTCCGTTCGTTCGTTTATGTTATTAATATTTTTTTAAGAAACGTATAAAAAAATAACTTTTGGGAGCAAAAACGTGCTTTCTACGTATATTCTGTATATCAATTATATATTTAACTAATAATATATGTTACTAATTTAAAAACTGTACAGGAGCTAGATAAGTTATTTTGCAAATAATATCGTGAGTACTTATCCAAATCAATTAATTATTAGTTAAGGCTGTTTGTAATATCTATATTTCTTAAAAGAGTAATCAAGTAATTCAAGCGGACAAAGCCGCGAATAAATAATAAAATTATCGTTGTAAAATAAAATACAATTTGTCAAGAACGACGCACGCACATATACACCTATCAAAGGGAAACCGCCGCATACACCTCATTCCGAAATCGAGCCGTAGGTTTTGGCGGCAAAGTTCAAAGTTCTAAAATCTAAAGGTTTTAGTAGTATTTTTGTAGTAGTATGTGTTTACGTTATTGGTATCTATGCGTAACCGCGTCACACGAAATATAGATATGATTAAACATCGTGAAATGAAAAAAAAAACCTACGTCTACACTGTTGCTTAAATTCTTTAGGTATGGAATTAAAATATTTTACCTATATGCTATTTCCGTAAAAAGAGCGCTGACGCGCTTCTCTTCTGTTCTTTGTTAAAGGCCAAAGTTGTGGCTATAACGCGACTGGTGTGGGTCTGATCCCCACTTGGAGGATTGAATTATAATTTAATAATATTTTCATTTCGTTTAATAATATTTTAATTTCACACATCAGTCACACATTATACGCAATATCTTAATACTTACATTACAACATATTATCATAATCTTACGCATAATCTTTACCCTGCTAAAGGCGGGATAAAGCGTGTATCTGGTTTTAACTTTGTGTGAACCGATTAAAATAAAGTGGCGCAGCGGCACGAAGTGTGTCTGTAAAACCGACTAGTTGTGGGTTCGATCCTCATTCGAGGAGATGAAATATTTACTTAAATTTATATTTCCATTTCTTCGCTCTGGTGTCGAGCGAACGAGAACACGAAAGAACGAGAACACGCAATGCCTCCAGAATTCGGCAGAAAGTGGGGAACGGAGTGTATTAATACTAGGGTTCCTCTGCCTACCCTGCTGTGTGCGGGATACAGCGTGAAGCTGATTAAAATAAAACTAATATTAAATATTTAAGGGCAGATTGCCAAAATGCAAACAAAAAAGGATTTAAATCGGTTAAGCCGTTTCTGAGATTATCGTGAACAAATTCACAGACAAACAGACAAACTGACCAAGTTCTATTACAATGTTAATTGTAATATCTTTCATGTACAGACACCGATGAGTTAGAATTTTATTGTAAGTATCGATAAGTTGTGTTTTTTTTCAAAAATTCAATTGAAGATTCTCATGGGAGGTACGAAAATGCGACCTAAAGTTTTAATAAATTTCTCATTAAAAATCTTCATTGCGTTGCAAACATACATTATAGGTATATCAAAACACGAACATAATTCAGTGTGTTAATTAAATAATTTTGTGGTTTAAGCGTGCGAAGCCGCGAGCGGGTCGCTAGTATAATATAAATATAAAATGATTGTTTGTTAAAAAGGAACAACCTGCATAAAATACTAAGAATTGACTATATTTTTTTCTTGAAAAAGCTTCTATTACCATAAAATATACATTAATCAAATTGATTATTTTTTGTATAACAATAGTATTATATTTCTAAATAATTTTAATTTCCTGTGGTCGCTGTTAATGGATTTTTATATAATTTCCTTGTATAGTTAATTTTCCTTATAGTAAAATTAATGTTGCGTTTTGAAATAAAATCTTAGAGTGCATTTTATTTTGCACCTTCACACTGCACCCACCTATGGCAGGGTGGGCAGAGGGAACATAGTCTTAAGACCATCCATTTTCAGTACCGTACTCAGTGGCGTAAATTTACACCGAGCATTTCAATCTTTCCCCCAATTGTAAATCGAAGCCCTAACCGCCATGCTTACAGTCAGACACTGACCCAGTTCGCCACAATTTCGTTCGTTGGATCGATCTCAAAGAATTTTCAAGAGGAGGTTAAATAACTCCTTACATTATTAATCTGAAGCACATCACAAAATTATCCCAGTTTATTGTGCGCCCACTGCTAGACGTAGGGATTTCCACGGCAGAGGGCCTGAGAGACAAGAGGCCTGCCCACTGAGCATCATTTGTAAACATTCTACCTGCCATTGATTCTACTCTTATTAATCTCTATATATAATAAGACAGTATAAATATTTTGTCTGTACATTTAGTAATTTTGACTGAAATGGATAGAGGGACACTTAAAAAGAATAATAGAAAGCAAAAAGATTTTTTTTGAATTTCTTGTCTGTCTGTCGACATATTTTTGTCCGCATTTTTCTCTGAAAGTACTGAACCGATTTACTTTCACCAATTGCTTTGTTTTAACTCAACTTAACTACTAACGTTTAGTTCATCAAAATTGGTTCATTAAAAAAAAAGTTATCGTCATTTGAAAAAAGTCGTAATTAATTCAACACAGAGATAAAGAACGATCTTGAAAGAAATATGAAATAAATACAAATATTTTTTGGTTGGTTCGTTCATATAACATATGTACACTAATTTAAAAACTGTACAGGAGTTAATATGCAATTATTACAGTTATTTTACAAAGAATATTATGAATCCTTCAAATCAATAATTTAACATTTAAGGCTGTTTCTGAATGAGTAAATTAAATTATTCACTGACATCAGCACATTTAACAGAGTATATTATATAGGCAAAAAGAACATAAAGTTACAAAAAATATATACGTGTAATAAATAATTAGCTTTATGTATATTTTATAAATATCAAATATCAACAATGGTCGTATTTTTTTATTTAAAACAATCAAAAATTCTAGCCGCTAGTTATAAATACGAGTTAATTTTCGAAAAATCGAATCGACGATATTGTAATTTTTTTTGAGCAGTAACTAGACAAAACACTTGCTATGTTTGCTAAGGAATTAATTTTATATATAACATATATTATAAAGAAAGTCGTGACGCAGGGGCACAAAGTGTGGCTGTAAACGCGACTGGTTGTGGGTCATCCCCACTCAAAAAAGTGAAATATTTAATTAAATTTATATTTCGCCCTAGTGTCGGGGCCAAGCGCGGCGTTGAGTTCCACAAAATCAGGAAACGGAAGTCCACTTATTGGGATCGGAGTGTCTTAACACAAGGTTCCCTCTGCCTATCCTGTTTTGTGCGTGATACGTGAAGATAGCATGAAGCTTAATAAAAAAACATACATATATTGCATTCATTATGTCGCACTGGGACAGCGCCTAATCTATACTTATAATAAATCTGTAGAAAAGTCGTTTCTGTACATTGAAAATATAAAAAAAAAAATTGCCAGGGTGTTAAAGGATAATTAACCATCCATCTCCATTCCATATCCATTTTCAATATTTTTGGAATTTTTGTCTGTTTGACTGTTTGTCTGTTTGTCTGTTTGTCTGTTTGACTGTTTGTCTGTTTGTCTGTTTGTCTGTTTGTCTGTTTGTCTGTTTGTCTGTTTGTCTGTTTGTCTGTTTGTCTGTTTGTCTGTTTGTCTGTTTGTCTGTTTGTCTGTTTGTCTGTTTGTCTGTTTGTCTGTTTGTCTGTTTGTCTGTTTGTCTGTTTGTCTGTTTGTCTGTTTGTCTGTTTGTCTGTTTATCTGTTTGTCTGTTTGTCTGTTTATGTAAACACGTATCACGTAAAAAGTACACAATAAATTTAAGCAACTTTTATACATAAAAATTACAAATAAATCAAACTAACTTTTATTGTTTATTTCATTGTAATCGCTTCACTCTATCAAAAGATATAAGAATTTAAATTTTCAAGAAGTTAATATTTGAGATAGCAAAAAATCGATACAAGTAACGCTATCTATTGACAAAAATAGCAAGTACTAACGAATCTTGATACTCTAAGCAAAACAATGATTTTAGAAACGTCTTTTTTATTTGACTGTTGATAAATTTACGTACGTTACCTTTTTAAAGTACAATTGTTTATAGTACTAACTACAAAGTAAACTAAATTGAATTGTTGGTGAAGATTACCTTCGTAACAGTCTAGCTTAATTCGTAATTATGTTAAATGACAGTGATAAAGAATGACTTAATATTCAAAGAAATATTTTGAATAGGTTCGTTCGTACGTTTATGTTATTAATATTTTTTTAAGAAATGTATAAAAAAATCACTTTTTGTAGCAACCTCTAAAATATTGTGTCTCAAGAAAAAATGCTCTGACACTGTTTATAAAAATATCCCGCAGTATTAGTTCATAACTTACAAGCGACACGTACCGACATTGCATTATTGCACCTGTATGTTGCATGTATGTATGTGCTAAGGGTATTTTAGGGTATATACCTAAAAATTCTTATAAAATAACTTTGTTGTTTGTCCGTCTATCCGTCTGTCAAGACTATTTTGTACAAGATCGGTTAAAGGTTAGATACCTCAATGTTCAAGTCTATATTCCCTTAGAGCACAAAAAATCTATCTTCTAAATCATCGCAATCAAATGACGATGAAATATGAGAGTTTATGCTTTGTTTTTTGTCGCATTTTCTATCATAACTATAGGGTACTTCCCGTTGATATACAATTTCGAAATTTGTTAAGAAGTTAAAACTTACGGCACGTATAAAGGAAAATTCCAAAATTATTTTTTAAAAATTGACTACTTATTTGTATTTGTGTCACAGAAAAAACCATTAAGTACAAATTTTAATCGGTACTTAAATTGATACAAAATTACAACTTAATTAGTTCTTCTTTTGGTGTATCTCCTTTCATGAAACTGGTACGAAAACTCTCGAGGCATGAGTACGACTTGAACTTGCCCGAAAATGTTGATTATTTTATAGATTATATAAAAATGCCTAAGAACGTGCTTTCTATGTATATTCTGTATACCAATTATATATTTAACTAATAATATATGTTACTAATTTAAAAACTGTACAGGGGCTAATATAAGTTATTTTACAAATAATATCGTGAATACTTTTCCAAATCAATTATTTAATAATTAAGGCTGTTTGTAATATTTATATTTCTTAAATGAATAATCATGTAATTCAAGCGGGCAAAGCCGCGAGCAGGCCGCTAGTCTATACTTATAATAAATCTGTAGAAAAGTCGTTTCTGTACATTGAAAATATTTAAAAAAAAATTGCCAGTGTGTTAAAGGATAATTAACAGAATCCATTTCCAACTTTTTTGGAATTTTTGTCTGTTTGTCTGTTTGTCTGTTTGTCTGTTTGTCTGTTTGTCTGTTTGTCTGTTTGTCTGTTTGTCTGTTTGTCTGTTTGTCTGTTTGTCTGTTTGTCTGTTTATCTGTTTGTCTGTTTGTCTGTTTGTCTGTTTGTCTGTTTGTCTGTTTGTCTGTTTATCTGTTTGTCTGTTTGTCTGTTTGTCGGTTTATGTGAACACGTATCACGTAAAAAGTACACAATAAATTTAAGCAACTTTTATACATAAAAATTACAAATAAATCAAAGTAGCTTTTAGTTTTTATTTCATTGTAATCGCTTCACTCTATCAAAAGATATAAGTATTTAAGTTTTCAAGAAGTTAATATTTGAGATAGTAAAAAATCGATACAAGTACGCTATCTATTGACAAAAATAGTAGGTACTAACAAATCTTGATACTCTCTTTCATACCCGTAACGCTATCACTAATTGCGTTGCGATGGGATCTTAAATAGATGGCGCTGTGCATAAAAGAAAATATAGTTTGTAAAGGTTACCGCTACACTCTATCAAAAAATAATGTACTTAAAATTTTAAAGATATTTATATTTGAAAAAAAAAAGAAACATACGCAATGATATCTATTGACTACATATGATAATGAATGTTGAGTTATTATTTGCTTAACGTTAATTACGTCATGTAAGTGTAATCTATACTTATAATAAATTTAACATAAACATAATAGTATTTTTCTAACAATGTTCGAATGGTTACAGTTCAATTGTAAGTCCAAAAGAATGGCTTTAGAAACGTCTTATTTATTTGACTGTTGATAAATTTACGTATTTTTAAAGTACAATTGTTCATAGTACTAACTATAAAGTAAACTACATTGAATTGTTGGTGAAGATTACCTTCGTAACAGTCTAGCTTAATTCGTAATTATTTAACACAGTGATAAAGAATGACTTAATATTCAAAGAAATATTTTGAATAGGTTCTTCAGTCCTTTCGTTCGTTTATGTTATTAATATTTTTTTAAGAAACGTATAAAATAATTAACTTTTGGGAGCAACCTCTAAAAAATTATGTCTCAAGAAAAAAATGCTCTGACACTGATTATAAAAATATCCCACAGTATTATTTCGAGGTTAAAGATATTTATTTCCATTAAAGACATAGGCCACTTACATGGAAAACATTGGTTAACAAATTTAAAAATAGTTGTCGATCGTACATTAGTCAAATACAGTAACACATTTTTTTTTTGCTTACTAGTTTGATGCATTTGTTTTTTTTTTAGAGTGGGTAGTTTTTAATTATATATTCGATAGTTGCGTTTTAAATGCATCAAAAGAGCTTACATTCCTTAAAGTAGACGGCAAATTATTGTATAGTTGTGCCCCCTCATAGGTAAGCATTTTCTTTCCAACCTGTCTTCTGGTTTTAGGTAAAATCAATGAACTCGCACGTCGCGACCGCAAGGAACGTTTTGTTGTAAATTTTAATTTAACAAAGGCTAAGTTAGTATGGATCGAGTTTTTTTTAATTTTTTTAATAAGTAAGCACGTACTGTTTATATATAGTTGTTTAAGGGTCATCAAATTGGTTTCTTTATATATAATTGAGTTAGGAGTTAAAAAGTTATAGTGAAAAAGTATTTTAATAATTTTGTTTTGTAAAGTTTGGATATCAGCTAGTTTGGTTTTAGCAGCATTTCCCCATATTTCAATTAAATAAAGCAGGTTAGACTTTACTAGAGAATTGTAGATAATATAACGTAAGTGACGAGGAATACACCGGGCGATACGTCGGAGTGAGCCTGTAAGGGAGGACAATTTATTTCGTATGTGCTCGATTTGAACTTTCCAAGTTAGATTGCTATCAATTCGAAGGCCTAAATATTTTTCACAAGATTTTTGTTGTAACACTAAGTTATCTATTTTTAATGGATTTTACGGAGGGATGATTTTATTTATTGGTTTAAATATTACGTAACACGTTTTTGATATATTAATAGTTAGTAGGTTATATTGGAACCAATAGTGTAATTTATTTAGATCTTCTTGAGCTTTTGAATTTATTTGATGTATATTGGAACCAAAGTAGAACAGACAAGTATCGTCCGCGTACAAAGATAGATATCCATGCAAGCCTATTTCGTGAATATTATTTATGTATATTAAAAACAACAAAGGTCCTAATATTGAGCCTTGTGGAATTCCGCACGTAACTGGACGCTTGGTACTTTGAACGCCATCGATTTTGACTACTTGATATCTATTTTCGAGGTAAGATTTAAGCATTTGGAAAGCATTACCGTCCAAACCAAGACATTTTAATTTTTGTAATAGTAGGTTGTGGCTTACTGTATCGAAAGCCTTCTTTAAGTCAATAAATATACCGAGGGCTATTTTTCCATCGTCAATGTTAGATTTTATTTTAGTTGTAAGGTCAATCGTTGCCGCCAAAGTATTGCTCTTAGGCCTGAATCCATATTGACGTACAAAAATATAATTAATACTATTTAAATATTGTTCCAAGCGGGTATATATATTTTTTTCCAAAATTTTTGAGATAGTGGGTAAAACAGAGATCGGCCTATAATTTTCAGGGTTTGTTTTAATACCTGATTTAAAAATTGGGGTCACTTTAGCAGTCTTTAACGAATCGGGGAATTTACCTTGACTTAATAAATAATTAAAGCTATTTGTAAGCCTGTCTATAATTAAATGTCTTATGCGTTTTATGGATTTGGTATTTACACCATCAAGGCCGGAACTGGAATTTGAGTCGAGTTTACCAATTATATTAAGAATTTCATCAGAATTGCATGGTTTTAAATTTATGAGTTATAAGTTGGTCATTGTTTTAGGTAATGCTAATTTGGAATTATCGTGAAAAGATTTTGGTATTTTATCTGCCAAGAGGGGTCCTATTGTAGCAAAATATTTGTTAAATTCCTCACAAATTTCTTTATGATCAATGATTTCTACACTGTTTATTTTTTGTTTTGAAGGCACGCAGTTGTCTTTATTTTTGTTACAAGCTAATTCGTTGACTAACTTCCACATTTTCTTAGGTTTGTTTATTAGTTGAATAAATTTTTTAAAGTAGTAGTTATCTTTTGTATTCTGAATTAGCATGGTTAGTTGGCTTTTGTTTGTTTCAAATTCTTTCTTTAGCTTTTCGTCCTCTGGTCTACTCTTTAGTTCTTTAAAAATACGGTTTTTTTCGTTTATTCCATCTATAATTTTCTTACATATCCAGTCCTTTTGCGGTTGATTTAGAATTTTAGTCTTAATAATTTTACTCATATTTATGGTGTATTTTATAGTATTTTCCAATTGTGTGTAGTTGTTATCATTGGAGTTTATCATCATTTCTTTAGTTTTGATATATAACTTATCATAGTCTATCGCTTCATATTTAATTTGAGTTTTCTTAGGTTGTATATATTTCTTTATTTCAAAACAAATTTGTTTATGATCTGACATAGCTGATTCGATAATTGCCATGTGGAAATGATCATTCTTCAAATTTGAGCTGTACAGTATTTCTTGGTGATCTTATTTAGAATTGTAAATCCGGCTTCCTTTAATAGTGATGTATATTGTTTAGTTTTTTTGTTATTTGTTAATAGATCTATATTGAAATCTCCGAAAACTATTGCCCTATTCCTCTTCTGAATTTGTTTATTTAATGTTGTAAGAAAATTCCCATAGTTTGTGTTGCCTGGGTTATATACAATACCAATTTCTATTGAGTAGTTTTCAAGTCTTATCCATAAGTAATTGTTTCCATCTAAATATTCAGATTCAGACAAGTTGTGTTTAAGGCTATTGTGTATGTAAGCAGAGACTCCTCCGCCTTTTGCATCTGTTCTATAATTGTAATAATGAGTGTAGTTAGGCAGTTGTAACTCCATTGCTTGTGTTTCATTGTTAATCCATGTTTCGGTTAGTAAAACGACATGAATTTTTGTTGGAATTGCTTTGAGTATACATTTGAGCTCGTCAAACTTGCCTTTTTTGCGGATGCTTCGGGCGTTTAGATAGAAAAATTTAAGATGACATTTAGTACAAAGTAAGTCTTCATAGTTGTTGGCTATTTGGTACGTATTTGTGGTTGTATTTTTTGAAATCTTTATTTGTGGTAGTTTTTTGATTTATTATTTTTTACGATTTTAGGTATTCCTTTTATATACTTTATAGTGTTGCCGGTGGGCGTAAATAATAAATGAGTAGAGCCTCGGCCATGTCCTGGCCTTTGGTTCTAATCATATGTGAACACATGACACATGTACAAACACTCAGAAGCTCGGAGCAGTGCCTGGGACTTGCGACCACAGGTGTAGGCTTCAGGGTACCCTTTACTGTAACAAACACTCGCCTTCACTGCTCCAGCCCAATGTAATTACAAATAGGTGTTAACCACATTCATAATTACGATAATAATCGATTAACTAAATAATCAATTATCCGAATAGTCGAGGTTAGTCAGTGGCAGAGCACGAGTAGTGCTCCGAGCCACACCAGAGCCAAGACTGCCCGTACAATATCCGTGCGGTCTTTTATACGATCGCTAATAAATAAGTTGTAGGGTAGAATGAATAAGAATCGTGTTGCCAACAATAGTTAAATCTTCTTCGCCTTCACTATTACGACGGGTCATTTCTTCCTGTAGATTTTGTAAATATATTTGTTGGTTTGGAGTTTGATCAGAGTAAATTTTAATTCCTTTTGAAAGATTTTCTCTGTTTCGCAAGAGCTATTTTGCAGAAGATTTGCTTTCATAGACAGTAGACAGTAGACATAGACAGTAGTAGACTTTGACTTTTCTAATTTTTGTATCACAGTATTTACCAATTCGTATAACCTTTAGTGGGTTGGGAACGTCAGGAGCTATTGAATGAGTTATCTTAATTACATCTGCGGTATCTTTAGACAGACGATCTTTGGCATTAGGTGTCGTTTGTTCAGGTAGACCTAGAATAATAATATTTCTTTCTCTATCACTGCGCTCTTGAACTTCGCGTATCAAATCTTCATTTAGATGCTTAACTCCTTCCACTCCAACCGATAATAATTGCTTGCTAATATTGTCTTCTATTGTTTTAACTTTTCTATCACTCACTGCCAATTTTGTCTCCAGTTGTTCTTTAATATTGTTTTGCTCAGTTATGATATCTACCGCTGAGGACTTCATTTCAATTATCTGTTCTTTAATTTGCGTTATATTTTCGTGAATTAGAGTATTTGTTGTTTCGGTGGTTTCTTTCATCTCGACTATTTGAGTTGTAACCTCAACAATACTTTCTTGCATCTTTGTCATTATATTTTTATTAGAATCTGTATATTTTTCTAGCAACAAAGACATACGGCTTAATTCAGAGCGTAATTCTTTTAATTCGTTAGTACATTTACAATCATGCTCAAAAGGATTTTTGCGTTTTCGAAATGTTATAGTGGAGTCCGTCTCCATATTAGTTATCTTGGATAGATCGGGTTGCGAGCCGCCGCCAGTATTACTTGGTGAACGTAGTACATTCATCGTAGGTTCGATGCACGAAGTTCGAGATATATACACTGCACGCGTAAATCTGCAAGGCTAACCTCTCAGATAATTTTAAAGCAGCGATGTATCGTTAAGTATTTTAAGTTTCGTCAGCTCACTGAGTATAGTATGTATAGCAGTCCACGCATGCGGAAGCAGGATGAAAAAAAATCAATTTCATTACTTACAAGCCACACGTACCGACATTGCACTATTGCACCTGTATGTTGCATGCATGTATGTGCCAAGGGTATTTTAGGGTACATACCTCAAAATTCTTATAAGATAACTTTGTTGTTTGTCCGTCTGTCCGTCTGTCAAGACTATTTTGTACAAGATCGGTTAAAAGTTAGATACCTCAATGTTCAATTCTATATTCCCTTAGAGCACAAAATATCTATCTTCTAAATCATCGCCATCAAATGACGATGAAATATGAGGGTTTATGCTTCGTTTTTTGTCGCATTTTCTATCATAACTATAAGGTACTTCCGGTATATCAAATACAATTACGAAATTTGTTAAGAAGTTAATATTTACGGCACGTATAAAGGAAAATTCCAAAATTATTTTACAAAAATTGAATACTTATTGTATTTGTGTTACAGAAAAAAACCATTAGGTACAAATTTTTATCTGTACTTAATTTGATACATAATGCCAACTTTATTAGTTATTCTTTTGGTGTATCTCCTTTCATGAAACTGGTACGAAACTCTCGGGGCATGAGTACGATTTGAACTTGACCGAAAATGTTGATTATTTTATAGATTATATAAAAATGCCTAAAAACGTGCTTTCTATGTATATTCTGTATACCAATTATAAATTTTACTAATACTATATGTTACTAATTTAAAAACTGTACAGGAGCTAGATAAGTTATTTTACAAATAATATCGTGAGTACTTATCCAAATCAATTAATTAATAGTTAAAGCTGTTTGTAATATCTATATTTCTTAAATGAATAATCATGTAATTCAAGCGGGCAAAGCCGCGAGCAGGCCGCTAGGTATAAATAAATGCTTTGGTTGTGGGTTCGATAGTTACTTGGGGGATTATATTATTTCCATTTCCCTGTTCATGTTCATGTTCAATACAAAGGATAACACAAAATATATTTTTTTTTATCTGTGTGGATCGCAAAGTGATTTAAAACTGTTTTTAAAAACGTTAATAAGAATAAATAAACAATTGACACTCTCGTGAGTTATTACTTACAGGTATATAATTAACTTCTCTTAATTTCCTTATTTATAAATTATCATTTAATTATATATTGAATTCCACGTGTCTTTCGCATGTAATATGGTAAAGAACCAATTAGTAAACAATAAAAACCACCTTCTCGCATTTTTCTTAGTTTCACGTTATAATCAGCATATATATAGTTATAGAAGAGTCTGCAGAAGGAGAGGGAGCCCTAGGAGTAAAGAACTTTTACTCATTTTTCAATAATTAAAAAAAATGATCTTAGAAAACAAATTTGCATATTTTAAGATAACTTTAAATATGACTCAGCGGGCTCAAAGTGCTACACGAGTAAATTTCTATCAATCTCTTTCGAAATCTATGTTAAATTTCTTTCCTGAAATTGATTCGCATACTTTTATGTTCGGATCTTCTGCTGACAACTAAAACAGATCCCTATCGCTGGGTGAGTCTGACCATTGGCTAGGAAATCTGTGTCGGTATAATCTCCTCACAACTCCAGCCTTATCAGCGGGGGTCGCGCACTGACATGGATATGGTATGGAATATTTTATTCCATTTTTGTACCAGCACTGCATTGTGTACAAACGTACAGTTATTAAATAATAAGAAATAGATATATAATATTTCCATAAATCATATTTTATAAATGTAGAACATTTACTATGTTGGCAGTTGATATTTATTTGTCTATGATTTACTTAGTATAAAAAGTGTTGTTTAAGTAAGATAGCTCTTCACTTCGTAACAAGCTGACATTGTACAAAAATCGCATTCGTCACATTATGACCTACGCTTGTGTCGTTTTCGCACACACCAAAATAAACCTGCTTCAGAGGGTCCAAAACAAATACCTCCGTATGGCATCTGGATGCCCATGGTACGTACCCAACGTGGACCTACACAAAATTTTTTATTCATCATCTATTCTTATAATAAAACGGAACCGAAATAAAATATTTCAAATGATGGCAAACCTCTGCTTGCCGCAGTTATTTTCCAAGCAACCACATGTTATAGTGTTCAGAAAAAATTACCTTTAATTTAATACTTTTCTTCACTTAATGTTGATATTTTTTTTTGTGAATTATCAAAAAAAATTATCAACATTAAGTGATCTGTTTAAACCAGGCAACCCTGGAGTTGCGGCAGACTGAGAGGTGGCAATCATTGTTTTTCCATAAAAAATATTAGTGCAATTTTTCGACAAAAACGCATTACCATAAATTGAATTAAAGGCAGGCAAGGCAAAGGATTGCGGCAGGATTCTTCTAGGCAACCCTAGTGTAATCTATTCAACTATCATGTATCATTCTTAAAAATAAGTATCATTAAAAAACCCTGCAGATTTATGCACTGGGATCATAGGGCATAAGACATTATATGTTTTTGAGGTCTGCGTAAATGCATTTCCTAGCGGACCAAAAAAATTGTAATCCTGTGATTAGATGAGATTTTATGAGTGAAAATTGATGTAATTTAAAGCTATCGTATAAAATGTTTTTAACTCTTGTCAATGTGAAAAACCCAAGAAAAATTAAATTAATTTCTTTTTTAACTGTATTATTAGGCTTTTATAGAGTAGTTAAAACTTTTTTTCTTTTAAAGTGGTGCTGCCAAAACACTCTATATAAAAAGGCGTTTACCTTGTTTCGGCAGAGTCAAAAAGTATATATATTATAATATATATAAATAAATTGAAGAGCCTAACAGGTGCAAGAAAATCTGTTAAGGTAAAATCGAGAAAGCTTAGATTTTTTTATTAAATTGCATTTTCTTGATATAGAAAATTCTCGGATCTTTTCTGGGATAGATCTGAAATATAGATATGTATATGGTTCATTCCACGCGAAGCTGACAGGTATAAAAAGTTGAAGTCTCCGATTCTGATTATTTTTTAATGTCAGACCTACATATGTGATTGGTGGACATGCGCTCTTCTATAAGTGATTGGTGGACATGCGCTCTTTCACATCTTATTATCCAGTATTAATAAATGACATAGAAATAATTAAAGAAGTGAGTAGATTCCTCATTAAACAAGAGAAAAAAGTAGGTGACACAAATATATTTTTTTTACCTGTCTGTATAGGTCTTGATACAACCATGCAAATGACTTATTATAAGCTGATTTTGAAAATGTTTATAAATATGCAAGAAAGATAAAAATACATGTCTTCAATAAACAACTTTTATTTATTTTCATTATCTTTTACCTCTTTAAACATTTCTTCAATCTCCCATTTACTCTTATTTTTTGTTTCAGGCAAATATCTATACAAATACAATGTACACAGACTACATATGATACCATACATACAAAATGATCCATGGATACCTAAAGTATCGAAAATCTTAAGAGTTAACTTGGATAAACTGCCTTGGATTATGGTAACTGTTATAAATAATATAATATAGCTTATCGTTTGATATTTTGATGAAATAAGTTCACCCGATATAGTACCCGATAAAATCATTGGTCCGCTACTAATTGACATATTATAAACAAAAAGAAAGCAGATTACTAAATAATTATTGTGATTAAAAACATTTAAGTTACACAAAAATAAATAAGTCGATATTAAAAACAGAAATAATATAGCTATAACTGATGTAATCATATACAGGCTGCGTCGTTTCAACACATTTGTCAAATAAGATCCTAAATACATGCTTAGAACTGAAAAACCATTCAAAATCAACATGGCTGTGTACGCTACTCTTTCGGATGCAGTTTTTTTGAATATATCAAGAATATATAAGCTATACATCATTTTCCCGGAAAACTGATATTGCAATACAGCAACTATTGACAATATCATCGGTTTGTAAAATTCAGGGCATTGTATAATCTTATACCATTTTATTTGGGCTGTAAAATATTCAGCAGCATTTTCACTACATAATGCTTGCAATTCTTCCTCTGCTGTGTAACCATGGATCCACCTGAAGGCTTCTTTACTTTCTTTAAAGCGTTTCTTACTTGCCAACCAAATCGGCGACTCTGGCCATAAAAATACAGTCAACATATAAAGGGAAAAGATGAAACCAACAATAGCAATGTTCCTCCAAGCAAAAAATGTCCCTATTATATCAGCAGTCCAAATACCCCAAAAAAATGCAGCTGTAGACATTGTCAAGAACATCCCACGGTATTTAGGGCTTGAATATTCAGACAAGATCAAGATCCCGGTGGTTACATTACAGCTGTGGAAATATCTGTAATTATAAAAAAAATCTTCAATATAATATTTTCGAACCTTTAACTCTATTTTTTTGGCATGAGAAAAAAGGTAAACAAAGAAATACTGTTTCTAAAACTGCTTCTTTTTAAATAGGAGTATAAAAAATCTATATACAAGTACAAAAAAAATCTGAAAACAACTTTACACTTAACAAAAAAAGAAACTTAATAAAAACAACAAAAGTAACAACGGAATCACAACACTGTTGTACTGCCTTATGAACAGGTTGACCGATAGTAAAAAATGGGATATAATCTGACTGATGACAAAATATCACATTTAAATGTAAAATGTCCGCGGTACCTGTGCTCTATTATTTTAGTATAGTAGTTTATTTTTTTAATTTTGAGAACAAGTTAGCTTTTGGGTTTTAGATAAAATAAAAAATGTCATGTATTAAATAAAGCATTATTATTAAAAATTAAGAAAATAATTCATCGTATTTATTATACCATAAAATGGGGAGAATAGAAACATTTTTAGATTTGAAATTTTATTTTTACAATGTTCCTGACTTTAAATATGAAAACAATCTTTATTTTTGATTATTATATTAGTTTCTTTTCACTTTGAATTTGAAAATATAATTATAAAAATTATTTCATCATTAATGATTTCATCATTACATTAATGTAATCGATAAATTTAATTGATAATTATTATTAATTAACAAGTTCTATCATCTTCTTTGTTCTATTATCTGCGACATCTTTCAATAATATTATTTGCATACATACATGTCAACCTAATGCTATACCAAATTACTAACTAAGTCTGTTTGTTTTACTTGGCACTGACTTCAAAATTATAAAATGTTTTTTTAATTATTTTTGTTTAACAAAATAAAAGTACAGTTTACTTTATGTGAAATTATTTTTTACTTTTTAGTTCGTTTTTTGAAGTCGGTTTTTTTTTGTTAAAAATTAATCTAGATATATTGCCCCAGCAATACGTGTAGAAAAAAGCGCTAGCCTTAAATATCAATAAGGTTTCTGATAGGGAAGAATTAAGATTAATAATTCTTATTGACATGATATAGCAAATCTGTTACGTACTGACCGGAAGGTAAGAGAATATTCACTTTTATTTTATCAAGTTCTTTTAGCTGATTTTGCTAATAAAAGAATATTGCACCTGTTTGAAATATTAAAAATAAATTGATTTTTTATGATCATTTTATATCACAATGAATGCAGCAATGGACATTATATTAGAAAATGAAATAAAATCCTGAAAGTTGTAATTGATATAGCTGAGAGTGGTGTCAAACTGTTTGAAGACTTTAAAAAGCTTCTGACAAATGATGAAGAACAGAAACAGTCGCTTCTATAAGTAGTTGAAGTTAATAAAAAGCCAGTTCCTATCAAAATGACAAAACGAGCACTTGTTGAAAGTCGCAATCGTCAACATGAAAGAACCATCAACATAAATTAAATTATATTTTGTGTAAAAAGATTAAGAAAAGCAGTATTTGGTGTAACACTCACCGCCTCTCTTAATTTTTTTCTATTATTTCTAAATATTAAATACTATAAAATAAAATAATTTAAGCTTATTCTCTGTTAGTTGTAGTTTAATTAAATTAATGCTCGAAATGCCATATTCTTCAAAAATTAATCTTCACACTATATATCCTTGAGCACTTTTTTTAAAATTATATAGTGTCTTTAATTTTTGCCAGTACACTTATTTTATAGTAAGTAAACAATTACCCTACTGGACTGGAAAGTTGACATAATATACAGGTGTCGATGGGCGATTGCAGGAGAGTACTAAGAGAAAAAATTCTCGCTATTCCTACGCAACTTAAACAAAATAGATTTTTCATGTTACATTTGATAGTCCAAGCAAGCAATGATGACTCATTTTTTATAGTAGAACTTACCCTTCTAACATTTCTGCTGCTAATATGAAATATGTTGAAGAAGCAAGACACAAACAGCCAAAAACAAAAACACAATTGATAGACGCTATTATTTGTGGAATTTTTCTACCAACGCGTTCAGTGAAGTACGGTACCGCCACCCATGGTATTCCACAACAAAAAGGGATGGCATCTGAAAATATGTACATATATATAACAGCTTCACGCCTTTCCAGCATAACAGTTAAAGAAAACCTAGTATTAAGACACTACGTTTCTAGTAAGGCAAATATAAAGTGTTCAAATCATATCAGCCTTTCCCCCAAGGATCTCCACGGCGATTGATCCTGAGCTGCCTGAATCCAGCGACTTGATCAGGTCCACGTTTCACCTGGTTAAGACCAGCCCACCGAGTATCTTTTGATTCATCCGCCATTCGAAAATGTTTCGGCCTTGGCCTCGGCCATTGGTTCTCCTCGCAATGCCTCCCACCCACTGCTATTTTATGACATTTAATTTCCTCGAATGGGAATTAAACCCATAACCTGTCAGATTTACAGTCGCACGCCTGTGCCCTTGCTCTACGACTGGCCTTTAGTATTTTTGATACTTAAAAAATGTCAGTCTGGTAAGAGGAAGTTGGCATTTGCCAACTTATGAACTGACACTTAATATTTTTTCATTCACCCACCACCACCATCCATCCGGGTTTCGAAATATTCTGGCTTAAGTGGCGGTAATCAACACCATCGAGTGAGGCTATGGCCGTCGTGGCGGAGGGGTACAAGAGTGTGACTGTAACACGACGGTTGTGGGTTCGATCCACACTCGGGGGAATAAATTATTATGAAATATTTTCATTTCTTCGCTCTAGTACCAAGGCAAATGCCCGGCATTGAGTTCCGTCACTCAACACTATGCCCCGAAAAAGTCTTCAGAAAGCGATCTAACAACCATTGCATTTGTTTACATGTTTTTGTTAAACATTGTCACACTGCTTCACATACTGTAGCACATGTAATATAATTAGATTCTTCTGGCATCTGCCACTACAGCTAAAATTTAGAAGTTTGAGAGGATTTCCGCTAATAGTACTTTATAATGCTAATACTTTATAATAACTATTAATGGATAAAGATTACACTTACAAATCCAAGAACTCAACTCATCATCTAAATAATATGACTTATCTTTCCTCAACTGTGGGACCATTACTGTAGGGAGTCCTAAGCATAATCCTGCTACGAAAAATTGAATCCATACTGTGCTGCATATAAAAACCTGTAATGATAGTAATTTCTTATTATTTTCGCCTATTATTTCAACTGTTATGGGAAGAATGGATGGACTATCCATTAGTACTTCTCTTGATTCCTTATAGGCTGGATGTTTGCTAATATAATAGTTTGTTTGGTTATACTATAACTAGACTTGTTTTTACTTGAAACAAGTTTTTTCCCCCTTTCTCGTAGAAATTATGAGTAACTAATCCTCTTTTAGTGCACTCCCCAAACCAAATGTCAGCGTTGTACGCCGCGGAGTTTGGCTGTACGTTATTAGTTAGTCATTCACTAAAGGTAGTGTGTTATATATTTCGAACATGAAATGATTTATATTCTTTTCATCATTGAGGATGTATTTTATTGCATTAATAGGGATCCATTCGCGGCTTCGCCCGCTTAAACTACTGTACAATTTATTTAATACACTGAATTTGTGCCCCTGCGCCACGACTTCTTCGATCTTTTATTATATGATATAGAAATTAAAATACTATACAGGAATTATTCCTGTGCTTTTTGACACTTTGTTTTGTTTTTCAGATAGTGCGCAGAAAGTATATGAGAAATAGAACATTCACTTTGTTCAAAACATTTCATAACTTTTATTCATAATAAAATAATGAATACAAACCTAATTTATTGACATAGTGCAGCTATGTCAATAAATTAGTTTTATATTCTTATATTATACGAGTATAATTAAAAAGAGTTCAAATTTCGTATTGAATACGAGTTACTTGCCGATTTACCGCTTAACTTTGGTGGCGCAGTGGCAGAACGTCTGACAAACCCATTTAAGAAATTAAATATTCGTATTTCCTCGCTTCTGGTAACAAGACAAATCACAACTTCATCCATCCCACATCAACACTTAATGTCCTGATATTGAGTGGTGATGGGGGTTTTTAGTGATGGTAATGAAATATCTTAACACTAGGTACCCGTTGCCTTCCCGTTTATATGCTTCATACAGGGTGAAGGTATATAAGTAAAAAAAAAAATATTTGTAAAAACAAAAACCCCGACTGCATAAAACTAAAAAGAATATAAACATGTCCAATAGTTTATTAAACATAACCCTTCCTTAGCAGTCGAGAATAAATACGGCTTACCTGCTTAAAAATTGATTGTACAGTTGTTCTTTCATCATGTCCTCTCATAACTCCTTTTAAATTATCCATTTGACACGACACTATCAGCTGATATTTCTATGAAGAATAATTAAAACAAGCAAATAATACTACAATATTGTTTAATTATACAACATAATTATTTCTTAGGGTTGCGTGCCTTAAAAGAAAAAACGGAACACTTATAGGATCATTTTGTTGTCCACCTTCAGTCCAGTCTTTTGATCTGTCTGTCAGTCCCTCAAGAATGTGTGGAGGTAACAAGCTGGAATAAATACAAAGTATCCAGGTCTACAGTCCAGTCCAGTCCTTTAGAGTATAGAAAAATATTTACTTCTAAATTAGCGCAATCGCTCTGGTTACGAGGCGCGGCGTTGAGCTCCGCCATTAAACAATTTAAAGTTCTTTGGAAAATAGAGAACAGACTCTGCTGTGTGCAGTATAAAAAGCTTCTAGTTTAGAGTTGTTTGGGTCAAGTCGGTGCGCTTTTACCTTTAGAGTTCGACTGTGTAATAGAATAGGGAACTATTCATATTATTTCGAAACATTTACTATTGTATAAATCAAAACAAAAAGAAAATCAGTATATTACTTATTTAAAAAAAATAGGTCAAATGGGAGTCTGACTCGCATACCGAGGGTTATACCAGCGGGTAGTACAATTTAAAGTTGACAAACTTAATTTTGTGGATGTATGCATTCATATTGTATGAAATTAACTACAATTATAAGTTTGTAGTGATTCTTTTCTATGAAATACTTATAATATTTAACTTTTCGCAATTTTTTCTTTATCTGTGATATAAGACGTTGATTCGATCAAATTTCAAGATTCTACTTTCTACTAGGAAATAAGGGAGTTTTGAAAATTTGCAGCATAAGAATTTTAGCTTGATACCTTTACGCGTTCCTGAGAAAAAGGATGACGGACCGACGGACTACAAAGTTAACCTATAGGTTCACAGGGTTCCATATTTTCCTTACGAGAGTTGGAACCCCAAAAACATTAAAAAATCTAATCCATATAAAGGGTAAATGTGCGCATACCTTTGTGGTGAAACCACGCAATTCATGTAAACAAACAGTTGATTAACTTGGTTATTGCGTTTACTAAATAAATATTTTTTAAAATTTTACCTAAACGTAATGCATATTTATTTAAACAAAATATATATTTTTTATTGTATTTTTTTTCTGCCTAAAATGTTCAGTTTCTTATTGGTTCTTCACAAAATATTATTTAATTTGTGCGTAATTATTTAGCTATTCTTGGTTTTAATGCATCTTTATTGTATTATATCGCATCCTTTCATCCATTATTTAAATATTCTGAAGCAAGATGGGGCTGTGGCGTCGTTGCGCAAGGGCACAAGTGAAGGCTGTAAGGCGACAGTTAGGAGTTCGATTCCCACTCGGGGAAACGAATTATTATTTATATTTCTTATTTCTTCACTCTGGTACCAAGGCCAATGCGTAGCTTTAAGTTCCACCACTTAACACGCAATGTTTCAAAGTTTGTATTCGATTAGTGGGAAATGAAGTGTTTTAATACTAGATTTCTTCTGCTTATCCTGCTGTGTGAGGGATACAGCTAGAGACCGACACACGGACGTCCGTTATGTATTTAAAAAATACAAGAAATCAAAAAAATTAAAGAGAATTATATAGGCAAAAATTAAAATTGAAGAAAGTCGTGGCGCAGCGGGACGAGGTGTGACTGTAAAACCGACTGGTTGTGGGTTCGACCCCCACTCGAGGAGATGAAATATTTACTTAAATTTATATTTCCATTTCTTTGCTCTGGTGTCGAGGTTAAGCGCAACGTTGAGTTCTGCCACTCAACACGCAATGTCTCCAGGATTCGGCAGAAAGTGGGGAACGGAGTGTCTTAACACTAGGTTCCCTCTGCCTACCCTGCTGTGTGCGGGATACAGCGTGAAGCTGAAAATTAAATTAAATTAAAGAAAATTAAAAAAATAAAAATAAAGTAAAAACATTGAATTGATGTGGTGACACACATTATATTTTGTCGTATACGCAAAATTGTTATTGTTCGATTTAGATTTTAGACACTTGCTTTGTAGACGTTATAAGGTATATATATAGTGAAGTGTATTAATAGTATTTATAATATAGCACTTAAAACTAAACTATATAATACAAAAACACTAAAAGGAAAAGCGAGTTCCGACAATAACGTGGATTTGATAGTTACTTAGAGATTATTTCCATTTCCCTGTTCATGTAGTACAAAAGGTAACACAAAATATATATGTTTTTAGATCTCAAAAGCAGTTTTAATAAGAATAAATAAACAATTTAAAAATAATAATAAAAAATTAAATAAGAATACCTTAAAAACAATTGTTACTAATTGGTTACTAAAACAATCTTATACTAGTGTAGAAAAACTTCTGGAAATCCCAAGGTAACGTAGACACACACACACACACGCACGCATACGCGCGCACACACACACACACACACACACACACACACACACACGCACACACACACACACACACGCACACACACACGCACACACCCACGCACACACTCATGCATGCACATGCACTCTTACATGTTAATTATTTCATTTTATTTTATTTTACATTGTGATGATAATATGTAGCCTTGTGTATTTAAATTGATGCTGAGGTGGACACCTGGTGACCTGTAACTCGGGTTTCGTACCTATCACAGGCACCAGCAATCCACAACATGTTAATGTTCAAACGGCTTCATTTATTGTACTTTCTTTCTTAATCTTGTGGTTGAAATAAAGTTATTATTATTATTATTATAATTGACACTCACGTGACTAATTACTTGCAGGTAATATAATAAATATAAGTTCTCTCAATGGGAACGTCTGGTAAGAATAGCTGTGTTTTCGTAGACTTAATAAGTTACACACACAAATCGCCGCATTTGGTATGGTGGAGGGCAGTAGGATCCAAAACACGATACACTGCTGGGCGATCGCAGGTAGAGGGTTCAGGTAGCGCGGTTGACAATCATAAAGGCCAAAAGTCAACTAGCACAAAATCCAGGAGATGGATATCGTGCCGGTCGGTGACCGGATGAGAGGACCCGATGGAAATTTTTAGTTCAAGCGTCCCAACAGTCAGTCTGTATATTTTGTGTATACCAGTTCAAAACCGTTGAACTTTCCAACGTACCACCAGTCTCTTAAAAGGGCAGTCGCTCCGACCTACTAATTTCAGTCACGTCTATAATCTGTAAGTTTATGGAACGTGTTCTAAGTACTATCTTTTTTGGTATATCTAGAAATAAATTACTGCTTCAGTGAACGCCAATAGGGCTTTCAGCGTAAGCGGTATACTGGGGATCTTATAGCGTATGTCACACATAACTGGAGTGCAACCATTGAGACGCACGGCGAGGCAATCACCATTTAACTCGACATCTCAAAGGTTTTTTTGACAGAGTTCCGCATAATAGCCTTATTGGTAAGCTGCCAGCCCGATGGGATCATGTCGTTGGTTATGGAGTAGTCGGAAACGGCTACTCGTTTGATATAATAAATAATATTTAACACGAAAAAAAGCGCGCGAAACTGCGCAGAGGCCGCTAGTTAAGAAATAAACACGGTAAAAAGGTACAAACATTGGATATTTTTATCGTATTTAAATTACAGAAGAAAATTTATTTAATTATGTTATTGGTTGACTAATTATATTGATCTTCACAATAATAGTTTTTAATTTAAATTCGATTTTTTTGAAAGAAGATTAATTCCTACTTTAATATTAATTTTTGGTTGAGAATACCAACCTGAGCGAATTCAAGCGAGGATATATTTATTATTTTATACATTATTTGCTTCTTTGCCTTTATTAATTGGAATTTTCTATAACTTAATTCTATTATATTTAAGTTTAATTTTTGCATTTTTAGGTAAAATGCCTATATATTTTGTTCATTTATGATTACCTATCACGATCATAAATTTTACCAAGACCGTGAAAGACCTAGGTGTTATTATAGATAACAAGCTAACTTGGGGCAATTACGTAGCCGATTTATCGCGGAAGATCTATGCTTCATTGCACACAATGATGCGCCTAAAGAATTTTTTACCTGTGCAAACGAAAATCCAGTTGGTCAATACCTTGCCGCTTCCTATTATTGATTACGGTGATGCTTGCTGTTTGGATATGAGTAAAGATCTCGTAAACAAACTCGAACGGATACTCAACACCTGTATACGCTTTATTTATAACCTGCGCAAGTATGACCGTGTATCATCTTGTAGGAGGCAGCTTGGTTGGCTATCGGTAGCCGATCGTAGAAAATGTAGGGTCCTTTCTTTAATTTATTCCATCCTTTCCAATCCCAATTTCCCCACCTACCTGTCTTCTGACTTTTCATACCTTTCCTCTTTCCATGATAAATCCTTACGTTCCCAATCAAACCTTCTACTGTCAACACCACATCATACTTCTGGGTACATGTCAGACTCTTTTGCAGTTGCAGGAGTCCGACTCTGGAATGAATTACCCGAGCCTATTCGAAGAGCTCCCTCTCGTGAAATATTCAAACGCCGGGTAAAAGAATCCTTTTTCATAAACTCATAATTATATATTTTTTATCTATCTACTCTTTTATTATTATTATTATTTATTTATTTATATATTTATATATTGGTATGTTGTATATAGTTTATATTTTATATATATATACTCGTATATATATTATATATAATAATATATATTTATTTATAATGTGTATCATATGCATATACATAATATTATATTAGCATGTATATAATTATATCATATATTGTGTTATATTACATTCGGAGGAATGAATAATTTTCATTTCTTTGTTCTGGTAACAAGACACAGTGCTACGTCAATTGGCAATATTTAAGTGTTACTTAAAGGAATTGGTTGGTTACTTAAATATAATAATTACACTTAATAAAACGCACTTAAAAAATTAAAAAAGTCAAAAGCTCATCGAGCTTTGTCCAAATTCTTACACGATTGTTACAACTTAAGGATTTGTGGCTTAGTTGGTCAGAGCGCTTGGATGAGGGATTTCCAAGAGATCGGGTTCAAATCACATTCAATTTTTTATGTTTTCAAAAAAAAATTAAGCTGTAATATTCCCAATACACAAAAATGGTCCTAAGAATGACGTAAATATTTATCGACCTATCTTTCTACTTCATGCTTTATCCAAATTACTAGAAAAAATATTAACTAACAATATGGCTTTAGTGAAATCAAGTGCACGGAACAATGCGTCCTTTCTCTAACAGAACATATCAGCTCCAATTTAGCTTAAGGTAAGAAATGCTTAACCATTTTCCTGGATTTTACGAAGACTTTTGCCACTATCTCTGTTTCCATCATTGTGATCACGGTGACTGTTAAGGTATTAGAGAAAATTAACTGGAGTTTTTTAGCACGTTAAAGTTGGTAACAATACTCTTGTCGTTAAAGTCTATTTTGGAGTCCCTCAGGGAATTATAGTAGGTCTAACACTATTCTTAATTTATATAAACGAGCTTCCATCTTTGGAACTATCAAATGCTAGAATAATTCTCACCCAGATGACACTGTTTTCAGCTTTACCAGTAATACGTGGTCTGAAGTGTTCCAATATGCATCTACTAAACAGCTATATAGCTGGGTTAAAATAGAGTCATTACCTGGTCACTACTTTTCGTAAGCGTTTGTTTTCCACTTATGGTCTTTTTCAACGTTGCGAGATGTTGAGTGTCAGATATTTATTTCTACTAAATATTCCAAATTGATTTTTGTCTTTTTTAAACATTTTTTCATATCAAAAATAAAATCAGCTTCACGCTGTATACCGCACACTGCAGGGTAGGCACAGGGAACCTAGTGTTAAGACACTCCGTTTCTCACTTTCTACCGAATTCTGGAGGCAGAAGAAATGGAAATATAAATTTAAGTAAATATTTCATCTCCTCGAGTGGGAATCGAACCCACAATCAGTCGGTTTTACAGTCACACTTTGTGCCGCTGCGCCACGACTGGCCTCTCAATCTATCAAAAATAAAATAAAATATATTTGACTTGATAACCTGCTTTTCTTACAAAAGTCAGTTAAAAACAGTAATAGCTTAGAGTGCAAACCTGTTGCTGCTGTCTGTTTTTTTATTTTTACGTCGTTTACATTTTTATGCCGTTGAACCAGTAAAACAATTTTAATAAACCATACATTTTTATTTACAAACCCTCCCGCATTTAGCACAGGTCGAGCTGAGGGGTAAGGGATAGCGCGCATTGGTGACTTTTGTCAGGGTGACAATAAATTCTTTGTCACTGTCATGTCACCATGCTTTTCGCTACTGCGCGCACTTGCGGTGACAGTGACGAAATTTTTTACATTTGATAAAATGAATCTCCAAGAGATGGTTGTCTGTGCACTTATATTAAGAAATAGAAAAAAAAGCAAACGTAGAAAAAATAATCGTTTAGGGATTTGTCATAGAGCTACGGCCTCAACTCAATTTCGTCAATCAGTATGTCGTTGTCTATTTCATCTTCATGAAAACACACGTTTTGCCTTGGAGATGAAATTGACGCCATTCTTGAAATTAAAATTGGGAGCTGCACGCTGCTGTTTCTTGTTTATGCGGAAGACGACTAGTATGGAAACCGCAAGGTGGAGGGGGCACGAAGTGACATTTAGTTTCTAATGCGCGCACGGGCATACAAACCTATGGACGCGGTGACAGTTGCGTCACGGGCGTGTTGCCATCTCCCGCGGACAAAAAGTCACCCAATTGTCACGTATCCAAATGCGCGCACCTTCATTAAGGGTGATGTACACGGTGACAGTGACGCAACAGTCACGGTGACAAAAGTCACCAATGCGCGCTATACCTAAAAGATCAAAAAATCCATTCATGTTCAGTCGCGTCAAATTACGTTATACAATATGACGCAGATGTTTTTGACATTCTATTACGTTGTTTCTTACATTCAATTAAATACTTTAACATTATCATTTGAGGCCATCGTGGCTCAGCAGCACAGCGTCTGACTATAAATGCGACGCGCGACGGTTGTGAGTTCGAAGAAGTGAAAATAGTTAATTTCCCCGAATGGGAATCGTACCAACAACCATCACATTTACAGTCTGACGCTGTTTTTCTGCTCCACGACGGTTCCATAAACTCTGCAACTTTATAAAATTTGTAAAGATTACAGAGTGGTACTATGGGGTACCAAATAACACCTGTAGGAAAATTTTAATATCAAATATTTTTGGTCAATTTAAATAATGAACATTTTACAATATTTAGATATATAATATTAGCATATAAAGAGCCAATAAATTAATGTAACCAAATTAATTCATAGTGACATTTCACAGTTCAAAATTAGCCTTAGTTTATTAAATCTGTATATTATCATTATCAAAAAAATAAACATAAAATTTGAGAGCAAAGTGAAATATGTCGTTTTCAATTTCATTGAAATAAAAAAATCGAGACTCTATAGGCAGATTCGACAATTTTATTACATGTATGTATTCTTTCTATCTATTTCTTCCAATTTGTACTGTCCTAATACTATTAAGTTGATATATTTAATATTTTCTTACCATTGCTACTGGTGGGCTACTACTTTTAAATAAATTATTTAAAGATCAAATCATCTTAGTCGTGCACTCTTAGCTGAGTGGTCGTGCTTATCGGGTTAATTATTATAATCATTCCTGAACCGCTACCCTAGTAATGTCTCTCCAATATGAAACTAATAATTAAGTGTTTATTTAATAGTGACAATGACACCTTTGATGTTGACTAGAGAGAATGCTCTCTCCAGTTCATTTCCAAGGCATAACATTATTTACAAAATTATTAATTTAGTAATAACCTTTAACACACAGAGGTCTTTTTACAACTTTTTTATATTGTGATATAGAACATTTTCGGACATTTTCTGGGATCCTATTATAAAACGCGTATACATTGTCCCATAAAAGAATTACGGACTCGATGCTATCGGATTATAGGTGCGATGAGCTTAAGCCTATTTCTATTATTAATATTATATAATCGCGTACGCCTGGGCAGGCAGTCCTGACTCGTTAGGTCTTCCATCATACAAGGAAAGCGGTGAAGTCAGATGACGTCTTTGTACAACCGTTCAATATGCCACTCGAAGAAGAAGTGAAGTCCGCATTTTTTTTTCGAACTTGAGGATAATGCTCTTAGCCCTACTGACTTTTACAGCGACACCGGTTGGGTAAGGAAGAGGGTACTCTGTCCCTGAAGAACGATGCAAGCACGATGTGGCTGCCTATGAAGTCCGCATCGCTCGTTCCCACTATTACAAGCAACACATATACCCAAAGGGTATATGTGTTCTGATTACAAAGGGCGTTGTGATTACAAGAACGACGCGTCATTCGTCCCCTTTCCCTAAAAGCTCACAATTGACATTCAACATTAACAACTGACAGTGTTGCCATCCTCTGAATACATCCAAGTCAGACAACTTGACGATCCGTATTCATACTCTGCGACATATACATTACCAATACTAATATAATATAAATATATTACCAATTTTGGTAAAATCATTAATATTTTTCTTAACATACATAAGACACTCCTTTTTACACTTTCCCCCCAACTTGAGATATTGCATGTAAACTGACGGAAGTCGACGCTGCAATTAGTCTTCTTACTAAGGCAAGGTGATGAAAAAGTGGGTATTTTCTTTAGCTTTACGCTATATTCAGTACATGGCAGGGTAGGCAGAGGAAACCGGAGAACCTAGTGTTAAGATACTCTGTTCCCTTTAAAAATCAGTTTCACAGTGTATCCCGCCCACAGCAGGGTAGGTTGAGGAATCCTAGTGTTGAGACACTTCGTTCCCCATTTTCCACTGAATTCTGGAGGCATTGCATGTTGAGAAACAAAACTCAACGACGCGCTTTGCCACCAGACCAGAGAGAGCATTGCGTGTTAAGTGAGTATATTATACATATATTTTATTTTTCCTAAACTAGAATCAAAGCGATAATGACAATAACCAGAAAATAATTATGAAATCATCTAGTCATGACATTGAAAGAGTTTTTCTAGCCCTTAAAACACTATAACATCTAATTAACATTGATGAGGGGACCGTACTGGCCCTCAGGAACGCGATTATTTACTGAACTTTACTGACAGAACGAACAGTGTTCACTTCACACTTTACATTAATCAAAACTTAATAAATAAAAACGCAGAAACAAATAAGGCATGGACAACCAAAGTCTTTGATGCACATAATTTTTGTACATGTTACACGGAAATGAGTATAATTATTAAGAAAAAACAAGCAATCTTTTCTAACCAAACATTCACCAAACTATTCTTAAAGTGTATACTTTCCAATGAAAAAAGAATCATCGAAATCGGTTGGCGTGATATTGAATCATTCGTCCAATTGTCGCGCACATATCTAATGCAAATTTAAGACTTATGTGTATTTCACATCGATACCATTCAGTCAGAAAATTGACACAGGAAGTACCAGCTTTCAAATTAAAAAAAGAATCTCAAAATCGGTTCACCCAGTCAAAAGTTCTGAGACAATCATAAAAAAATATAGTCGAATTGATAACCACCTTCGTGTACAGAAGTTAATAAAAAACAAAGAGGTCTTCACAGTTTTTAAAAGAAAATAAAAAAAATATAATTTTGTATGCTTTTTATTAAACATTTTCACTAATTCTTTACTTACACTACGTAGCATATTTTATTTAAAAAAAACACAATTTCTTAACTATAATTAATTACTATGACACTTTAATCAATTAACTATATATACCTATATTGAGACCCACACTCATTTTGCATTAAATACAGTCTAAGATCCAATTAAATTGAAATCAATCAAAATTCGACTAAAAACAATCAAATTTCAAATGTAATTCGATTACATCAACACTATAGAGTTAGTCTAGTTATCTAATAATTGTGTTCTGGTACATTTTTAATCATATTTACAATTAAAATAGGCTTGTCAAGAGCATTTTTAAAATTTTAAGCCCAATAATATTTTTTTTTATGTAAAGGACAACCCCGTGTGATACCAGATTTTCAGGTGTGTTGCCAGCCTTTAAAGTGGAGATAAACGCGCTTCGCGCTTTTTCTCTATGCTACGTGATAGGCACATGCATGGATTCATGGAATGCTAAGAAGTTTTTTACTATGCTAATAAATCTCTTCCATTACTCAGTGAGATTCAAAGTGGAGTTCTCGAAATTTCTACGAAACCGAGGAAAAATGGGATTATCCATTTTTCGTTATAAAACGTTAAGTACGTTCTAGGTAAACACGCAAGTCTAAGTTGTGGGTGAAGAATAGTTTTGTATAAAATTAGTTATATTAGCTTTTGCTTGTGCTTCTACAAAAAATAACAAATATCTTCCTTTACGAAATCGGCTCAAAAAATGAACTTGAAGGAACCTGAAGATACTTTGAACACAATATGAAATCAGATATCTTTGAAATTTAAACTAAAGATCTCCATCCATTATTAAAGATGAATATAAAGACAAACTATTTAGCGATAGATAAGTGGATCTATCTGCGTCATTTTATCTTTGAAAAACTCTTCTATCTCCCATTGAGTTTTGTTCTTCGTTTCTGGTAAAAAGATATATAAATACAGCGTACATAGTCCACAGATTATACCATACAGTAAAAAGGACCCATGAATACCTAATTCCGAAAAAAATGTTGGTGCCAGTTTATATAAAACAGAATAAGATAAGGATATAACTATAGATATTATTATATAGCTACCTGATTGGAACCTCGTTGAAAATAATTCACCGTATATAGACATGGACAAGATCATTGGTCCACAACTTATTGCTATAGTATAAACAGTTAACAATAGTATCAAAATATGATTGTTCTTTTCGATTACATTTGTTTTATCTAAATATAAGTATAGAGATATCATCAACAAGAATGTTACACCTATAAATGACGATGACATATACAAAGTTCTTCGCTTCAAGACCTTTGATAGATATGAACCAACGTACATACTGATTACTGTGACACCGTTCAAAATCAGCATGGCCATATACGCCATAAATTCGGACGGTGTTATGTTCCTAAATATATCTAAAATAAATAAAGTACAGATCATTTTTCCAGAGAACTGGTATTGGAATACTGCCATCACCGCCAAGATCATAGGCTTATAGAATTCTGTGCACCTTATTATGTCGAATAAACCCATCTTGACTTCTGTATTTTCTAATTTAATATGTTCTTCATTCGCTGAAATTAATTCTTGCAGTTCATTTTCAGCGGAGTTTCCATGAATCTCTCTAAACGCTGCCTTGCATTCTTCAAATCGTCCTTTGCTCGCCAACCAATATGGCGACTCTGGCCACAGGAATACGGTCAAGGTGTAAAGTGAACAGAAAAAACCAAACACTGCTATATATCTCCAATTAAAGAATGTCCCAATAACGTTAGATATCCACATGCCCCAAAAGAATGCAGCTGCTGATGCAGTTAAGAACATCCCACGGAATCTTGGTGTTGTATACTCGGTTATGACGAGAATTGCAATAGATATATTGGTCGCATTTAAGTACCTAGAAATAAAAATGATGATGTTAAGTATTTCATAATATTTTAGTCGATACCAGAGCGAGGATGAGAATATTTTATTACTCTGAGCTGGAATCAAACCCACAACCGTCACCGGCTCACAGTAACACTATGTGATATATTTACTGAATGATCTTTCCTTTTTTTATATAAAGATATATTATTAATTTGTACTGCTTAACATTAAAAATCAATTACATAAGGACACGGGTTCAAACTCTGAAATAATGTTATTTATATTTATACGAAAAATCAATATGTTAATTTTAATTTGTGAATAAGTGTGTTTAAAATAATTTATTACACCTTTTATCTGTATAATATATAGCCGTAAAATGATAAAGCAGTTTCGATATCTACTGAGAGCGAAGGAAAACCGTGAAGCTTAAAAAAAATATCTACAGATATTTTTTTCCGTGGTTTATATACTAATATAACACAAGTTGAAGTCAGTCGTGGAGCAGGGGTACAGACGTATGGCTGGCGAAACGCGACGCGATTGTGAGTTCAATTCCCACTCGAGGGAATGAAATATTTAATATTTTCATTACCTCGCTCTGATAAAGAGGCAAAGCGCGGCGTTGAGTTCAGCGTCCAGCAAAAAAAGAGGGATGGAAGTGTCTTAGTTTTAGCTTCACGACTTATTCCGCGCATAGCAGGGTAGCCGGGAACCTACTGTTAACGCACTACATTCTCATTAACGCGTTCCGTTCACCACTTCCCGCCAAATTCTCGGCGGATGTTTAAAAAAAAATACTAACCCTTGCGCCAATTCTGCCAAAATAATATGATATGGTGAACAACTAAAGTAGAGTCCAGCAAATATTAATATACAATCGATAGATGTCAAAATTGATGGTATTTTCCGTCCAAATCGTTTTGTGAAGAGCGGCACTATGATGACCCATGGCATGTTGCTTATTGTTTGTGTTGAAACTGTGGAGTAATCAAAAATAATTGTATTTTTTTATCTTCATATAGCAGACAGAGGAACGCATAGTCCCATTTTAAAGACATTGCGTGTTAAGTGGCAGAACTGAACGCCGCGTATTGTCTTGTTACCAGAGCTCAGTGCGAGGATATGAAAATAATGCATGCCTCCGAGCGGATCGCGCTTACAGCCAGACACTATCAAGGTTGCCAAATTCTGCTCTGTGAATATATATATATATATATATATATATATATATAGGTAGACACAAAAATTATATAAAAACGCAGTAGTTTGCAACCTTTCTTATTATGTTTTTTGACTGTCAAAATGAACACTATGCTATATCTTCTGTTCTTCATTATCCTACGATTTAAAACTTCTTGAGAGGCAAAAAATAAAAATAAAAACGATTAAATAGGCCAGTCGTGGCGCAGGGGCACAAGCGTTGTGAGGTTGGACGACAGGTTGTGAGTTCGATCTCCACTCGAAGAAATGAAATATTTTCATTTCTTTGCTCTGGTGTCTGGCAAAGTGTGGCGTTAAGTTCCGTCACTCAATACGCAATACGTCCAAAATTTTGGCTGAAAGTATTTGTGTGCGGAGTGTCTTAACACTAGGCTCCCATTGCTAACCCCGCTACTTGCAGGATACACTGTGAAGCCGAATTATTTATTTATTTATCAAATAGAAACATTAGCGCCACAATACCGTCTAAAATAAAAATATAAACAGAAATTGAGATTATCTTGTTTATAATAATTTTAGTGTCAACTTTGACAAATTAAGGACATTCCTATCACAAGTGTCATAGATTATAAATATACTTCGGTATATCACCTTACTTTAAAAATATTCATCGATAAAATTAATTATTTAAATTTAAAAAAACCGGTTAAGTACGAGTCGGACTCGCGCATCGAAAGCTTCGTACCAATTTCATGATTGTAAGTTAATGGGAGTAACTTACAAAAGTTGACAAACTTAAATTTGTAGGCGTATACACTCATTTTATATGAAATAAATTACAAAACAAATATTAGCTTGTAAATATATTTTTGGGAATCTATAAATTGTCACTTTTCATTTTATATTAAAGGATTTGATTACGCGGCGAATTTCGTACAAAATGTAACAAAACCGATACATAAATGTCCATATCTTTTGTTTGTGTCGACTTAGAATCTTGGTATTTTTTTGTGTTCCAAGAAACCTCCTATATACTTGATATTCATTTCAACTTGATACCTCCACGCAATCTCGAGACGTCTTGACAATCAGACAGAACGGACACCAAAGTCAGCCGTTTTTCCTTTTGAGGCACGGAACCCTAAAACGTATTTTTTTGTTTAAATTACAACAATTCCTTTATTTATTTTCATTAATATTAATTAGACAATTTAAATAAATAAGTCGTATATTAACACTACTTTATACATATCTCGTATTTTTACCACATCAAATTTTTTAGATAATCCCACATACAACTTGCAAAGCTGTTTTATTATCCTGCCTGTATTATAAGCTATTTTTGGTGGTTTTTAAGATTTTATAAAACATTAAACATTCTTTCAAAATGTTCTCAAGACAGTGTAAATCAGTGTTTCCCAACGTGGGGCCCACGCCCCACTGGGGGGCAATTTGATAGTTAAGGGGGGCGATTCAAAAATAAACTCGATACAACTTTAACCCTGTCACTTCGGCCCATTGTATGCAATGCATAGGTTTAGCATCGGTGTCAAATTTAACAAAAAAATGGAGTCTTCAAGTAGAGCACGGGCCCATCGCAATGTACATAGTGTTTCACATCATTCAATTTGAAATAAGTGTCCGTCAAAACTGTTGTAATAGTTCGTTGATTTAATATTCATATATATTGTATACATATAATTGATAAGTATTTGATTTCATTTTTATTTATTTTAATTTTAAAAGCATAACTTTGTCACATTGAATTAATTTTACCATATATTTTAATTTTAATTTAGAGGCCATCGTTGCGTAGGGACACAAGAGAATGACTGTAACGCGATAGTTGTGGGTTCGATCTCTACTCGAAGAATTGAATTATTAAAAAAAAAAAAATCAGCTTCATGCTGTATCCCGCACACAGCAGGGTAGGCAGAGGGAACCTAGTGTTAAGACACTCCGTTCCCCACTTTCTGCCGAATTATTATTTATTATTAAAATATATAAAACTGAAATCAGTTTCACGATATATCTCGCAGCAGGGTAGGCAGAGGGAACATAGCGCTAAGACACTCCTTTTCCCACTTTCTGCCGAATTCTGAAGGTATATAGATTTAGAAAGGCGTAGTGCTGCTGGTTACAGCGTTAACGGAGCCTTTGCTACATTGATGAGACGGCGAAACGTCAGCAACTGCGCGTTTGGCCGTATACAATGCAGTGTTGGTACCGACGCTGTTATACGGCAGCGAAACGTGGGTATTACAGAAGAAGAATGAGAGAAAGATGAATGCTGTGGAGATGCGATCTCTTCGTAGGATATGCGGAGTCAGCTTAGCTGATCGAGTCCGCAATGAAGAGATACACAGAATGGCAGGTACTAGCGAGGATGCCACGGTGAAAATTAAGAAGAAATCAGTTTTTTATTACATGTTTTGAATTTTACTTACTGTGTTTTGTTAACAATTTCATAGTGATCTCTTCCTAGAACCGATCATTTTGTTTCTTAAGTGGACAAATCAATTTCCAAATATTAAAAAATATGTATAAAAAGGTGTTGAGGCCAGTCGTGGCGCAGCGACACGAGGTGTGACTGCATAACCGACTGGTTGTGGATTCGATCCCCACTCGAGGAGATGAAATATTTTCTTAAAGTAACGGCGTTGAGTTCTGCCACTCAACACGCAATGCCTCCAGAATTCGGCAGATAGTGGGGAACGGAGTGTCTTAAAACTAGGTTCCCTCTGCCTACCCTGCTGTGAGCGGGATACAGCGTGAAGCTGTAAAGTAAATATATATTTTATGGAAAAGACAAGGCAAACGAGCGTTCGGGTCACCTGATGGTAGATGATTACCGCCGCCCACGACCTCGTGCACAACCAGAGGAGCTACAGGTGCGTTGCCGGCCTTTAAGGTGGGTTGGGCGCCGGAGCCCGGCATCACCTGATGCGAAACGCAGTGGGATAAAGCCACTACTTAACGCCGGTTTTAAATGCCGGGGGTGGTAATGATCCGGTCGAGTCTGTCCATACGTGTTGCCATTGCTGACGACGTGATTCTATCACACGTACTTTAGTCGCCTCTTACGACACCACCAGTACCATGTGATCGGTGATATGTGTGCATGATCCTATTCTAGGTCGGGATCACTCGGCGGCTATATTTTCTATGTTCCTAATTTTTAAGTCAACATTCTGCAGTGTCTGATTCTGATATGTCTTACATCTAACCCACTTTTATGGTTAAATAATATAGATATTTACGTTATAGATTCAACATAGAGACACTTATAATACAGTCGATATTAATAAAGGTGTAAACAGTGCTAGTTTTGAGCTTTTCATAGCAAAAAATATTTAATAAATATTTTAAAAACTTGTATTCCTATTATTTTCCACACTATATAACTTAGGATACATTATGTTATCGAAACACATTAGTTTCACTTATGACTAAAAAAAATATTTGTAAAAACAAAAACCCCGACTGCATCAAACTAAAAAGAAAATAAACAAGCCCAATACTTTATTAGGATTAACAGTAGGGACCTCTTTAAATTATGCGAGGTTCCTGGTAAAGATTTTATTGATTGATTATTTTATTGAATTACTTATAGGTCCCGACTGTTAATCCTAATAAACTATTGGGCTTGTTTATTTTCTTTTTAGTTTGATACAGTCGGGGTTTTTGTTTTTACAAATATTTTTTTATTTTTCATTTTTTTGTTAGAATTTAATATGGTAATGATAATCATGATATACCTTTTTGAAATCCTGAAATTGAGCTCTTGAATTTGATACCCATATTTTAGTATTCGAAACGAAAATATATTTTTTTGCTAAGTCCAATGGCGTACCACAGCCGCCATGATTATTTTTTATTAACGTCACCTATCTAAGAACACTTGGGCTGCTAATACGAATCTAACGATACCTCAAATATGTAAATCCGTTCAGCGGTTCTGGAGATACGAGGTAATAAAGAATATTACATACATACAAGATACGCTCGAAAAACATAACCCTTCCTTAGCAGTCGGGAAAAAACCTTGTAAAGTATATGATAATTTACAAAGAGGTAGATTATACTCGACTAGTGGGCGCGCGCAGCTTCGCCCGCTTATTTGCAGCCTTAGGGATGAATTCTAAAAAAACCACGAAACATGTGTTCAATAAAATATTTTTAACAGTCTGAATTTAAATTTTTATATAAATCGGTGGCGATTTAAAGATTTTTCCATATAAACTTTCAACCCCTTATTTGGACCCTTAGAGAGTGAATTCTAAAAAACCATGAAACACGTATTCAATGAAATCTTTTTAAGAGTTTGAATTTCAAATTTTATAAAAATCGGTGCCGATTTAAAAAAAAATCCATACAAACTTTCAACCCCTATTTCATTCCTCTAGGGTTAAAATTTTTCGAAATCCCTTCTTAGTGGATGTCCAGATTATGAAAATAAACATCTGTCCAAATTTCACGTTTCTACACACAGCGGTTACGGCTGTGCGTGCGTCTTACCTCAATCAGTCAGGTACATTTCCTTTTATATATATAGACTAGAGGGCGCGCACGGCTTCGCCCGCTTATTAGGAGTGAATTCTAAAAAAACCACGAAACACGTGTTCAATAAAATATTTTTAACAGTCTGAATTTAAATTTTTATAAAAATCGGTGGCAATTTAAAGATTTTTCCATATAAACTTTCAACCCCTTATTTGAACCCTTAGGGGGTGAATTCTTAAAAACCATGAAACACGTGTTCAATGAAATATTTTTAAGAGTCCTAATTTCAAATTTTATAAAAATCGGTACAGATTATTTTTTTTTCCATAGAAACTTTCAACCCCTATTTCATCCCTTTAGGGTTAAAATTTTTCAAATTCCCTTCCTAGTGGATGTCCAGAATATGAAAATAAACATCTGCCCAAATTTCACGTTTCTACCATCAGCGGTTACGGCTCTGCGTGCGTCTTACCTCAGTCAGCCAGGTACATTTCCTTTTATATATATATTCCTTTTATTAATATTTACTTGATAAATTTTACTGAGCATGTGACAGTTGGATCTCGATCACGTGTTCTCATCGTCACGTGCTCATCATAGTTTTTTTTTTATATTAATATACTAGGTTTTTATTGTGGCTTTGTGCGCACAGTTAATTTAAATGACATGACATGACGGCATCAGTGGTTTACATTGCAATAAGTAACATAATACTGTTATATATAAACACATAAAAACTAAAATATTTTCAAATTCAAACCGAGTAGTTCCTGAGATTAGCGCGTTTAACCAAACAAACTCTTCAGCTTTATAATATTAGTTCTATACTAATCTAGAGATTGCGCTCTGCGGATTAACAACTCAATATAAATTTTGTATTTCGCTTTATTTTGTGCATAAGCGCTACATAAATTGATTATGCAGATTATTTCTATATTTAAACAAGATTTTTAACACAATCTAATTAGTCAGTGATACACGTCTGGGAAAATTTGAAAACCTTTTTTCAACAGAGTGGAAAAATCATTACCCAGAGTGGCAATCGAACCCACAACCATAGCGATTACAGTGACTATTCCACCGAGACTCGAACCCGCGCCTCCTGGAAACCGAACAGGCACCCTGATCACTAAGCCTACGTACGTATATATACGTTCTCATCAAGCTACGTCGAAATTTTTATACGCTTTATTTTTATGCGTTTTCTAAAATAAGTATTTTTCTTTCCTAAATGTGGATTAATACTGTGAAAATGTTAAAAAAAGGCTGGATGTTTGTTCCATTTCCACGCAAAAACTACTGAACGGATTTAGATGAAACTTTACAGAAATATAGCTTATACAGGATATAGTCTACAATTTATGTTAAGATTTTGTATAATTTGGCTATAAAATAACAATAAGTCTAAGCGGGCGAGGTCGCGCTTGGGTCACTAGTACTCACATATCCAAGAAGTCAAGTTGTCATCAATAATAGTCGCGTTTGCTTCTTTATTCATCTGGGGTATTATGATAGTAGGTGCTGCAGAACAAAGGCCGGCTAGGAAGAATTGTATCCAGATTGAACTGCATATTAAAATCTAGAAAAAAGAGAGAAAATTTTTCAAAAATGGTGTTTCAAAAAGGGGAGGTTATCGGTTTGAGGCCGTCGTGGCGCTATGTCTCACTTAGACATAAACGCGACGATTGTGGGTTCGATTGACCTAACTTTTATCTTGTTTCAACAAAGCGCGGTATTGAGTTCTGTTAGTAAACACGCATCTTGAATATTGATCATCGGGAATCATCGGGAACAGAGTACCTTGCTATATTCGATACAGAGTGCACTACTAAAAAAAATATCAGTTTTACTTTATTTTATAATTTTTTAAGCAGTGAAAAGTAAGGTTATTATGGGAAAGCGTCTAAATTTACCGGCAAAGGTTGCATGTGTGCACCTCAGGAATTATATTAAATTATATTCATTTCCTAGCTCTCCTAGCTAATACATACTTGTTTCAAAATAGACTTCCTTGATGGTTTATCTTCATAAACTCCGTCTTCTTCAGTTCGAACCTCTTTATACTGCGTGTCCATTTTAGATATTAAAAAAAAACCTCCACACAAAAAAAATAGGCTTGGGAATTTAAAAAATATTTTTTTCTTTTTATATTCTATAAATTACTTTGACACTTACTAATGTGTTATTACACCTACATATAATATAACACATAACACTCAATATTTACAAGAAGTACTCGTATATTGACTTGTACTTAAATTAAAATTAATATTATTAAAATTATTTTTAATCAATTTATGGAAAAATAGTACATTTTTGTGAAATGTTATCGAAATACTCCTTATTATGTACCTATGTATGTATGTATTTCTATGTAAAAAATCGATAATTAAGTACTAGTAATAGCTTTAACTCAATTACAGTTAGGAATATTTTTTTTTATTTTTGTTTTGATGTATTATAAACACGACCGGCTTACGCAAACACATCACTAGAATAAAGTTACTTCTAGTTTCGTAAAATGCTAATATAGATTTTATTTATAAATTTAGAAAATAGCCGATTCCGCGCGGCTTCGCCCGTTGGAATGTAATCTGTATATGAATTAAATGTTTCATGATCTGTAGGTACTGTTGAACACTTAATACATTGTAATTTAAATCTTTTAGAATTTTATTCAATTTTGTTTGCAGAAAATGTCGTTAATAGTAAAATGTTTAGTTATTTCATATCTCTTTAGATAGCCGGTAAGAACGCGAACAGGACAATCACGAATGTTCCCCCATAAAAAAAATCTGGATAAAAAGTAACCTATATGTTACTCCGCAACTCACTATATATTTAAATGAAAGTTCCATAAAAATATATTCTACTTTTCCAGAGATTAATATTTTTTTTTTACTTGTTTGTTTGTTATCATATACGCACTAGACAAAACACAGTTATATTGAAATCACATACACTTCAATTTTATTTATATGTGTTACAAATGCAACATGTTCTTTTGTTAATGTAGCATTTCATTATTTCTTAAAAAACTTTCTAAAAATCATAATATATTCGTATTCCATTACTAAGTTTATAACGTGAACAATTATTCCGTAAAAATTTACATACAGACACATGTTTTTACTAATTTATTATACCTAGTATCTATAGATAGTTAACATAATGCGTTATTTTTATAATCTAGACAGTTTTTAACATACATGTTGAAATTTTACACTTAAAACTACTCGCTAAAACACTTAAATAAGGTACTCTGCTATCTGCTATATTTCTTTAGACATTTAACTTATCTTATCCCCGGGGACCGGTTTGGTTCTCTTCTGACACTACTAGTAACTGTCCCGCTGCTGTCACCAACGTAGTTCTGCAGGACTTAGAACTTTACATTCCTATCTCTGTAATACCTATCGGAGGTAAGTCACAGCTTTGGATTGCAAACTTACCAAATGCGCAAAATATCAAATCTGAGCCGGGGTACTATTGGTCACTAACGTGAAAGCCTTAAAAAGCGACTACAACCGAGCATCTAGGTACTTTAGGTGACAAGTTTCTAGAACAAGTAGAGTAAGTTTGGGCCCTCTCACAGGCTGGACTTGGTAACTTTAGCCAGCCTCTGTCTCTGCTGCTACGCACAAGAAATGACATCTTAGTCAATACGATAGAAGAGAAACTGGATCTCCAGGGCGATCTCTTTGCCTCGAACTCGTATTATACCTGGTTGTACTACTACTACTACTCGCATTGTACCCGCGCTGCCAGAGCTCAATGCCTTAAGTACAGCCAAAACGCTGTTAGGCGAGCTCTATCTAAGATATTATTTAGTTGTTTAATACGAGCCAACTTCATTAGTCAAACATTGGTGACCTTTTTAAAAAAATATGGTCTTTAATTGAATAAAAAATCATATTTATTGATGAAATACCAGCAAATTCTCCTTCTGCTTTCGATATATTTTAGGGAATACAATTGGAACATAAGTCAGACCTGCTTGTGAACCTCATTTTTGTTTCCTATGAAATGTTCACTGAAAATTTTGTCGTCGGGTTTTGGATACCATTACGATCCATCTATACTAAAACAATAATAAATAAATATCCTAAGAAATGCAACGCGAAATTGATTTAATTAGTATTGTAATTTAAAGTTATGTGAAATATCGAATATTAAATCTTTGGTCTAATTTCCCGGCCACTTTAGGAAAAACATAAAATTTACAGTGACTATTTCTGCTGTTATTTTTGCAGGTTACAATACAATAATAATAATGATTTTGAAAATAAAACGTTAAAATTTGGCAAGTTAGGAAGTGTGGGGAAGCACTGACAGAGAAACGGTCGAAATTCCTTCTTAAAGTCCGCACACAAAGAAAATTGCTGGTTACTATTTGTCTTTTATAATTGTATTTTAGTTATATTTGAAACCAGTCGTGGCAGCGGTTGTTGGTTCGATCCCCACTCGAAGAGATGAAATATTTATTTAAATTTATATTTCCATTTCTTCGCTCTGGTGTCGAAGCAAAGCGCGGCGTTAAGTTCTGCCACTCATCATGCAATGGTTCCAGAATTCGAAAGTGGGGAACGGAGTGTCTTTATCACTAGGTTCCAGAGGGAATCTTGTGATAAAAACATTATCTTACTACTACATAGGCAGAGGCCTACCCTGCTGTTCGCGGGATACAGCTTGAAGCTGATTATTATAATTGTATTTTTTTTGTAGGATTTACTTAAAAATTATAATTAATGTATTTTTCCTTGCGCTGACATTGACTTCAAAAATAACGGATTCGCTCCTCTTTTAATTTATAAAATGAACCACTAATTAGAAATTGAATATGTTTTGCTTTCCACGCAGTGTTGAGTTATGTTACTTAACACGCAATATATCGAAAATTGGGGGTGCAGGAGGAATAGAGTGTCTTAACACTTGGTTTCCTCCACCTATCCTGCTATATGCGGAATACAGCGTGAAATTTTTATGCTTTATTTTCTGCTGTTATTAATCGGGTATTAAGTATTGTCTTTAAATATGCACTTTGAAAACAGCTATAAATACAATATTGCCGTGTTACATAAAATTTAAATTATTTTCAAATTTTCCGGTCTGGTAAACACAACACACACACACACACACACACACACACACACACACACACACACACACACACACACACATATACAACTAATTTTCTTTTTTAGCTTCACGTTGCATCCTACACATAGCAGGGTAGGCAGAGGGAACCTGGAGACTTAGTATTAAGACACTTCCGTTCCCCACTTCCCGCCCAATTCTAGGGGATTGCGAGTTGAGTGGCGAAATGAAAATAATAAATATTTAATTTCCTCGAGTGAAAATCAAACCAACAACCTGTAACGTTTTCAGTCATACGCTTGTTCCCCTAAACCACGACTGGCGCATGAGTTGTATAATGTATATTATGCAAAAAAAACATTTCTTGAGAAAATCAAAACAGCACGAACCTAGTGGCGAGCTGAAGGTTACGATACCTACTATCAATGAGAAAATAACCATTGCGGAAAACAAGCGATAAAATATTTCAGGAAAAAATATTATACAAATGCCGCTTCTATTGTGGTATTTGGTCGAATAAACATGCGATGGTCGTCTCTTCCATTTTTATTCAGGGACTTTTTGCTCCACGCGGTATCCTGCATATAGCAGGGTAGACAAATGGAACCTTAGATAAATCTGTATTGTCTTGTTAACTTAAATTTTCTTTTGTTTATTGAGATTGTAAAGAAACTAAAATAGATTAAAGCATACAATTTATTATTTTTGTATAATATAACAGCTCTATCCACATTTATAAGATGGTTCATTTAGTCTTAAAATTTATTTTCTATTACTTTTCTTTATCACTGTGTAATGTTAACATCACTAGTTGTTTTAATAAAAATATAAAAAAATAAATATATATATACTTTGTTCCGCATGCATCCATCGATCATGCATCGCATCGATTTTCGAGATTTTGCGTCAATAAAAATAAATCAACCTTCTGATTGGTAATCGTATCCACAATTATCGTGTTCATAGTCAGACTCTGTCCCACTGCGCCAAGACAAATTTTTAAACAAGCAACATTATACAGGGGGATTGGTAGATCGATATACCAACAGATACGGGACATTTCTAACCATTTTTATCCCCTTACAGCATAGTAAGAAATCTTACCATTTTCGAGATATTGGTCTAAAAATTTTACCAAAATAACATAAATGTATATAATGAAATGCTAGAAAACAGTTATTTGAATTTGAATTTATTACTAGCGGCCCGCATATGGCTTCGCCTGCTTTAAATACATGATTATTGATTTAATAAACAGAATTGATTGACACTTATAATGACTTCTAATGTGATTTTTTATTGCTTTAATCTGTAATATTGTAATATGATTTATTTTCTACATTATCGTAATTTCTATAAGAATTTTTGATTGTTTTGAATTAAAAAATACGTCCATTGTTGATATTTGATATTTATAAAATATACATAAAGCTAATTATTTATTTGTAACATTATGTTCTTTTTATTTATGCAATGTAGGTACGTCTCATCATAATTCTAAAACTCTGTTAAATGTGCTGATGTCAGTGAATAATTTAATTTACTCTTTCAGAAACAGCCTTAAATGTTATATTATTGATTTGAAGGATTCATAATATACTTTGTAAAAGAATTGTAATGATTGCATATTTATTCCTGTACAGTTTTTGAATTAGTTACATATATTATTTATTAGCTAAATGTACAATTGGTAAATATGTAGTTATTACAGAGTACTCGTAGAAAGGCTGTTTTTAGGCATTTTTATACAGATTTATTTCAAACGAACAAACGAACCGAAGAATCTATATATTTACTTAATATTTCTTTGAAGATCAAATCGGTCTTCATTTCTGTGTTGAATTAATCACGACTTAAACTTAACTGTTATGATTTATGAAGATAATCTTTACTAACAATTCAATTTTGTTTACTTTATTATATAAAATATTATATAATAGAGCTTCAAAAATATATATTTTTATCAACAGTCGTATAACAAAGACGTTTCGAATGTCATTCTTTGACCAAGAATCTTACCAGCGCGATTGCTATGTAAGATTCGCAGGCAAGCTAATGCCTTGAGTTCATTCAACCGGGCAAGCGCGAGTCAGGGTCGCTCATTAAGGGTTCCGTACTAAAATTGGAGATCTTGAGTTTTTCTGAAATTCAAGCTAAGCCTAACCAAAGCTCTTTCATCTGATACTCATTTGAACTGGCGGCTTTAATACCAAATTTTGACCCCCTTTTAAGGCTATTATTTTTTAGTATTTAACCACAAATGTATAGTTTTTAGATTTTTCCCTAAACTAGTAAGTACTACCTGTAGATGCTACCTCCCATTAAAACAAATGTTGTAATTGTAGGTCAACCTGAAGTACCCTATTAATTTTGATTCTTTTCATAGCGTCGAAATACGTAATGTAGAAATAGGATTTTTTTCAGGAAATTATGGGGTTGTAGATTTGATTATGTGGTGTGAATTTGAACTCCATATCTCCAAGCGTTCTTGTGATAAAGGCTCTTGACAGACACACAGACAGACGGACGGACAACAAAGTGATCTTATAAGAGTTCCTTTTTTCTTTAAAAAGTAACCCTAAAACAGCAATTTTCCTCCTCAAAAATTACCCAATTTTTCTAAGCCAAAACGGAGAGAAGAAAGTGATATCATTATTTTACAAAATAAATCGACGCTGATTGCACATGTTTTAAACAGGCAACAGAGCAATGATATTTGTCAAAATTAAAAAAAAACGTTCAGGGATAAATTCATAAAATTTTGAGATTATAGTTCCCTTAAGAATTATGAGCTCTCCTCCCTTAGTGTACTCCCTAATGTACCGACATGCCAAAAAATAAATTTTATTCAGTAGTTTCGTCTGACCATTGACTGTCTGTCATTCAGTAAGGGAAGATTTTTATATTTGCATGATACATACTAAGTGCTCGAGTAACACTGACTGCAGATATAGTGGCTAGCAGCATCAAAACATTTATCATTTTGTAATATAGACTACAGCCTGCCTCGATAAATGGACAACACAAAAATACTTTTTAAAAACCAGTAGTTCAGAGATTATCGCGTCCCACCACACAAACTTTAATTTCTAATATTAGTATAGAAGTATAGATTATTATTACATTACTGTTATTTAAATGTTACAATGAATTTATATTTTCAAACATTTTAAAGTACTACACTTTAAAGAGCACTAATCACGACTGTCCTTTTTAAACATAGCTACTTACTCTTTTATCAAAGCTATTTTAATGAATAGGGACAGAAATAGTATCTAAATGAATATAAGACGGAAAAAAAGTCTGTAATAATCAATAATATAGAGTGTGATGCGATAACTGGTTAAGTTGAAACTGGCCTTGTAATGTATTAATCTGTTTTAAGGTTCCGTTCTCAAAATTTATAGACAACTATAAATTCCTACTGAAAATGAAATATTTCATATTTTAATTTCTTCATTTTGGAAATAAGACAAAGGTCGGCGTTGAATTTCACGACTCATTCCGAAATGCCTCCAGACTTCGGCGGAACGTGTCATTACATTCCCAAGCTCCCTCTGCCTAACCCTGCTGTGTGCCGGTTACAGCCGAAGCTAAAAAAAATAGTTCAGTATAGTTTTTCTTATTTATACTATTATAATATACTAGAGGGCGCGCGCGGCTTCGCCCGCTTATTAGGAGTGAATTCTAAAAAAACCACGAAACATGTGTTCAATAAAATATTTTTAACAGTCTGAATTTAAATTTTTATAAAAATCGGTGGCAATTTAAAGATTTTCCCATATAAACTTTCAACCCCTTATTTGAACCCTTAGGGGGTGAATTCTTAAAAACCATGAAACACGTGTACAATGAAATATTTTTAAGAGTCTGAATAACAAATTTTATAAAAATCGGTACAGATTAAAAAAAATTTCCATACAAACTTTCAACCCCTATTTCATCCCTTTAGGGTTAAAACTTTTCAAATTCCCTTCTTAGTGGATGTCCAGAATATGAAAATAAACGTCTGCCCAAATTTCACGTTTCTACCATCAGCGGTTACGGCTCTGCGTGCGTCTTACCTCAGTCAGTCAGCACAAGTCTTTTTATATATATAGATAAAACTAAAGAAAGAGTTTATTTGAGTTCAAAAATTATAATAACGATCCAGGCGAACGAGAATTCGCGAGCGGAGCGAGGGGATCGCCCACTCCTCCCGTCAATAAATGTAGAAATATTATTTGATTTTTTTTTTTCAAAATAGACAAAATGAACCAGGAACAAGCACCACAATTATTTATACCAACTGTACCACACATTGACATTTCAATGGAAAATATAATTTACGACTTCAAGTAGATAATTATTTTTGTAAAAGGACCTAGACCTAGAAAAAAGAGGCTGTCGTGGCTCATTGGCACAAGGATGTGACTGTAAGGTGTGTAATTATAATTTTTCATTTCATCGCTTTGGCACCAAGACAAAAGCCTCATGTCGAGTTCCGCCACTCAACATAACACTGGGTTCCCTCTGCCTTCCCTGTTATATACGGGATATAGCGTGAAGCTTATTTTTTAATTCGCCTAAAAGATATCACGATTATTGCACATTTTACATGAAACTCATTAACCGAATTAATTGCGTATATTTAGTACTAGCGGCCCGCTCGTTACCCATGATAATATATTTTTACTATAACAGTATAGTCACACAAATTGTTCATAATAATGAACGCCTTTTTTACTATTCTGATCAAACCAGCCAATTTTCACCAAATAAAACAAAAGAAAACAGCGACGCCAAAGAGTGTATAACCTACGTTTGGGAGTAGGAATAGAACCTACCCTGTGTGCTTTTTGAGTTAATGTTTATTACACGGTTTTACTTAACGTCCTCCTGGCTTTTACAGCTTTATATGGAAGAGGGTACTGGCAATTGACATGATATTGATAGGTTTGAGTCTGGGCCTCCGTGCGGGCCTCGAACCTTGGCTTGGGGCCATCGGTCGGGCTGGGATATAATCTGTAAAATATGAATGATACTTAGATCCTTAGCATAAGACTGAGTTTCAATAGCAGAGCTATATCTATTGATAAAGTTCGGTGACTATACTGGCACATTGCGCATCTCGCGTAAAAAAATCGTTAAAATATTTTAATTTTATATAATCCCGAAAATTATAGTCACAAATATCATCTCGCAATTTTCAATTATTATTAATTTTTTTCTGAGGCCGGTCGTGGCGCAGCGGCACGAGGTGTGACTGCAAAACCGACTGGTTGTGGGTTCGATCCCCACTCGAGGAGATGAAATATTTACTTAAATTTATATTTCCATTTCTTCGCTCTGGTGTCGAGGTTAAGCGCGGCGTTGAGTTCTGCCACTCAACACGCAATGCCTCCAGAATTCGGCAGAAAGTGGGGAACGGAGTGTCTTAACACTAGGTTCCCTCTGCCTACCCTGCTGTGTGCGGGATACAGCGTGAAGCTAATTTAATTTTAATTTAATTTTAATTTTATTATTTTTTTTAGTCACAAAATGACGCATGCACGTATGCACATTTTTGTTCTAAATTACATTACGGAACTGAACGCTACCTTTTGGCTTGAACGGGAAAATTAAAAAAATATATTCCTCCGCCTCCTAATTGACACACACCACCGTTGCTTTCACCCACAACTTTTGTACGCTCTCCAGCCGCACAATGATTGTGGGTAAGAAAGAAATATTTTAAAAAATATTTCAAACAGACAGAAACTCATGTATAACTATATTTTTTTATTTACTTGTTGGGATAAATGCATTCTTTTTTCGGTCTATCTTTCTGTTTGTTCGGGGATCTTCGGAACAGCCGAACCGATTTTTATGTGACCAACACTGAAAGAGGAGTCTAGGCTTTGTGGAGACCCCTCAACAACTTATGGTGACAAAAAATCATTCTAAAAAATTAAAAACCCTTTACACAAAAAGATCTGTTAAATCGAGAACCTTTAGTTTCTTTTACTAAATTGTATTTTCTTGGTAAGTTGAAAAATTTAAAGCCGCGGCTTGAAATTTTTTTCACGTTGACACGATTTTTTTATGGCGCTACTCGATAAAATATTTAATGTAAAACTTATCATTTCGGTAACTTGACATCGATAGGACCGATCTGGAACATAATTATATATAGTAGCGGACCCGCGCGGCTTCGCCCGATAGAACTATACAAACGAACGAGCGAACGAAATAACTAAAGAATTTTTTTAATATAAAAATAAAATACCTAACTAATTAAACGGAACAAAAAATTATAAGTAAACGTAACCAAAGAAAAATAATAATAAAAAAAAAATAAACAAAGCCAGGTACATTATCAATATTATCAACATAAAATAACTGTGGAGGATATTTATTCAGATTTCCGTCCTATTTCTATTCTCCCATTCCTGTCCAAAATTTTTGAGAAACTTATTCACCATCAATTGAGCTAATATTTTAGTACAAACTCTCTCAGTCATTTTCAGTCTGGTTTTCGAGTACGACTTCTTATCACCATTGGACTTCGACTTATCACAATCAGATCAGCTGTTTGGCCCTGATTGCGTCACAGACAGACAGACAGAAAGACAGATAGAGCTACTTTCGAATTTATAACATAAGTACCTATATGTCTGAATAAGCCAATGCAAATTGTATTAAGTTGAATTTGACAATAAACATAAATATGTAATGATGCATGATAATAAAAATACATGTCTCCAATAACCATTTTTTATTTATTTTCATTAACTTTTTTCCCTTCAAACATTTGTTCAATCTGCCACTTACTCTTATATTTTGTTTCAGGCAAATATCTATATAAATACAATGTACACTGACTACATATGATACCATACATACAAAAGGATCCATGGATACCTAAAGTATCGAAAATCTTAAGAGTTAACTTGGATAAAATTCCTTGGATTATGGTAACAGTTATAAATAATATAGTATAACTTATCGTTTGAAATTTGACTGAAATGAGTTCACCCGATATAGTACCTGACAAAATCATCGGCCCGCTGCTAATTGATATATTATAAACAACAAGAAAGCAGATTACTAAATAATTATTGTGATTAAAAACATTTAAGTTACACAAAAATAAATAAGTCGATATTAAAAACAGAAATAATATAGCTATAACTGATGTAATCATATACAGACTGCGTCGTTTCAACACATTTGTCAAATAAGATCCTAAATACATGCTTAGAACTGAAAAACTATTCAAAACCAACATGGCTGTGTACGCTACCCTTTCGGATGCAGTTTTTTTGAATATATCAAGAATATATAAACTATACATCATTTTCCCAGTAAACTGATATTGCAATACAGCAACTACTGACAATATCATCGGTTTGTAAAATTCAGAACATTGCATAATCTTATACCACTTCATTTGAGCTGTAAAATATTCAGTAGTATTTTCACTACATAATGCTTGCAATTCTTCCTGTGCTGTGTAACCATGGATCCACCTAAAAGCTTCTTTACTTTCTTTATAGCGTTTCTTACTTGCCAACCAAATCGGCGAGTCTGGCCATAAAAATACAGTCAACATATAAAGGGAACAGATAAAACCAACAATAGCAATGTTCCTCCAAGCGAAAAATGTCCCTATAATGTCAGCAGTCCAAATACCCCAAAAAAATGCAGCTGTAGACATTGTCAAGAACATCCCACGGTATTTGGGGCTTGAATATTCAGACAAGGTCAAGATCCCGGTGGTTACATTACAGCAGTGGATATATCTGTAAATATAAGAAAGAGTATAATTTAAATTTTTAAGTTAAATATCACGACTCAGTGTATATAAAGTAAATAAAGAAAAAGCTTAAATAGATAAATAAATAAATAGGTAAGCTTAAAGCATAATGTTTTTTACTGCAGCAGCATTGTGACATGATTCCAGTTCGTTAGAAAGCTATGTTTTACGAAATAAAGCAATCTGTTGCTTTTGACGATCCAGTTATTATTCAGTGGAACAGAAAGATTCTTTCTGATATTTTTGCGCACTGGACTCATGACGCAGGGGCATAAAGTTTGACTATAAACGCGAATGATTGTGAATTCAATGTTCACTCGAGGAAATCAAATATTTATTTAAATTTATATTTCCATTTCTTTGCTCTGGTTCGAGGCAAAGCAAGACATTGAGTTTCGCCAATCAACACACAACGTCTCCAGAATGCGGCGGAAGCTGGGTAACGCAGTATCTTAACAATATATTCTCTCTGCCTAGCCTGCGGTGTGCGGGAGACATGAATACATCACGTGAATAGATCTGAGATTTATCTAATTCGTTTGTCCATATTAGATATGATATTATATTATAAAAAAAGTTGCTTGTGTTATGGTATATGATACTGGCACAAACGCATTGAATGCAGTTTACAACGATGCAGCTTATGACGGCATCTTTCAATATTTTTTTTTTAGACTATGGCCAAGTAAAATTAATTTGCGGCGTCCAGGTGCAGTACATCACGCTCATTGGATGACAAATCTTCTATGTTTCGTGTAAAAGACAGTCTTAAGCAACAGGAGAAATGGCAATTACAACGCTTTTTGAGCTAGCGTCTATGGCTTATAATACTGCTTGGATTTGACTGACTTAAGTTTTTTCCCAGAGTAAGTACCAAATGAGGCAAAGATTGACATGAGCCTACTGGCCGCTAGAAATAGAACATTGCAGCTGTTTGAAATCTTAAAAAAATCGACTTTTCATCATAATTATTATATCAATATGAATGGAATAAAAACTAATATTATATTAGGTCACTAAAAAACCTGAAAGTTGTTATTGATGTAGTTGCTCCTGTGTGTAGTTGAAGTTAACAGAAATTGGCAAATATTAAAATGACAAAACGAGCATTTGTTGAAAGTCTTAACCAACATAAAAGGTTAATACTTTTATACTATACTTTATGTATTTATACCATTTTTTTCTTTTCTTATTTAGTTTTTTTTATTATTATTTTAAATATTAAATACTGTAAAATAAAGTGTTCATCTCGTAGTTTAGTTAAAATAATGCTACAAATGCCCTATTCTTCAAATTTATTCTTATCACCATATGTGCGTGAATATTATCTCTAATCTTTGTCAGTATACTTGTTTTGCCTCAAATGGATTTCTCATGTCTCAACAATCGCCCCTTTAAAAGCCTCTAAAACCAATAATGATGGCCTATTAAGCATAAAACCCACGCCTTTTGATTCTGTTAATTTCGTTAATAGTTATTTTGCAAATATCGGTAAACAGCTTGCTGAAAATATACTTCTTAACTTCCCTCATGCCAATAAACCTCCATCTTATATAAAATCAACATTGTTTTCTTTTGTTCTACTTGAGACAGATACTAATGAAATAAAATCGGTTATAAATAATTTAAAATCTGATAGTGCCCCTGGATGGGACAACATTCCCACAACCTTTTTAAAATTAGCTACACATATTCGTACCCCGATTATTTGTCATCTAGTGAATCTATGTTTCAAAACGAACATTCCCATACCTGTTAAAACAGTCTATAATAACCCAGTCTACAAAGGGGGCGATTATAGTAACACTAGTAATTATAGACGTATCTCAGTCTTACCAGCTATTGCTAAAATCATAGAAAAGATACTGAACTCCAGAATACTGGGTTACATAGAAAAATTTAAGATTATCTCCAGCTCACAATATGGTTTTAGACGGCATAAAAACACTGAAGACGCTATTCTATCACTGACTTCTCACATCACTGAAATCCTTGACAAAGGCCAAAAATGCCTAACTATCTTCTTAGATCTTAAAAAAGCTAAAGCTATACTGTATCTGTACTCATTCTATTGCAAAAGCTTGAAAATATAGGTATCAGGGGTACAGCTCTATTGTTATTTAAAGATTACTTAAGCAACAGAAAACAGATGGTAAAAATAGGAGATTACATGAGTAGTGGCTCTTCTGTAAGTTTTAGTGTTCCACAAGGAAGCGTCCTGGGGCCTACACTGTTTCTAGTCTATATTAATGATTTGTTAAGTCAAAAGTTTGATGATGGTCGAATTTTTGCATATGCAGATGATACTGCAATTGTTTTTTCGGGTTCATCATGGGACGCGGAGAAAAGGGACTTGCAAATATATATTTCTGGTTAAAATCCAATTTACTTACTATTAACATTGATAAAACCAATTACATGTGCTTTACTATAAATAACACAACTCTGCCTGAAAACGATTTTAAAATAGAGCTGCATAACTGTCTGTATGATAGTTCTAATTTATGCAATTGTGCTCCGTCGACTCTGAATAGAGTATCCACAATCAAATATCTTGGTGTTATGCTAGATCATCGACTATCCTGGCACCCACATATAGACTTCGCTAGTTCTAGAATTCGGAAGCTTATTTGGATATTTAAAATATTAAGACACGTAACAACTAAAAAACTGTTAATCCAAATCTATCTCGCCTTAGCACAATCGATACTGGGATACTGCATCTCCGTATGGGGCGGTGCATCAAAAATGAAATTCCTTCAATTAGAAAGAGCGCAGAGATCTTTGTTAAAAGTAATGTTTTTTAAGCCGTTTAGATTCTCCACTGAGAGAATATACAATTACTGCGAATTATTAACCGTTCGAAAGCTATATATACTCCAAAGTACTTTAAAAGTATTTCAAATTATTTCAATTGTCGCCGTTGAGTAAACACCTACAGTATTCATTAGGCCCGTTTTTAATAGTTTAAATTCGTCATAAGTACCTGTTGGTGCAATAAAAGTGCTTCATATCATTCCTTACACCATAATAGTTTTTTTGACATTCAAATGAAGTGATATAGTGAGTGCTAAGTGCTAAATTTTAATCAAAACATTTTAAAACTTTCCGTTTAAAAGTGCTTTGTGTGCTTCTACCGAGGCGTCGTGGCCAAGTCAATGAGTCAGTCAGGCTTTTTATTTGACGATATATGCGTAAATGGACTTCGAAGTTTTTAGCAATTACAGCTATCCAACCTTAGCGCAGCGGCTCTTCAAAAGACTTTATACATTTGATACCACGGATCGAACCTCACTTATATATATTTTACACATTTTATTTTTATTTTATTTTTTTTATATATATTCCTCTCTTTTTTTATTACAATATGAATCAGCATAAGGCTAGTGACTCGAAGTGTGCTGGTTGCCCGAATACTTATAAGCACATCGCTTTTTTGAGCTGCTCTCGTTGTCAAGACAAATATCATTATTCATGCGTAAACTTTAGTAAAGCGGATTACGTAGGGCTAACTAAATCGGCAAAAGATGGTTGGGTTTGTCCCTCCTGCAGAGGCAGGGAACCAAAGTCTGGTGACAATACCAATACACCAATACGACCTATCGCCACTGCTCTTAACCTTAATCCTAACGATAATCTCTCTGGCAATGTTACGTTACGAGTAAAATCAAATACCAGACCGCTTTCAGAAAAGGCTTGCTCATGTACGTCCATTGAAACTATCCGCGACATGTTAAGAGATGAGCTGCGAAGATCACTGAAAGTGCATTTTCAAGACATAAAGACTCAACTTGCGTCATTTGAGAATTCTCTCTCTTTCTTTAACGAACAGTTTGATACAATATTTAAAGAACAGGAATTGCAGAAACAAACCGTCTCACGTCAGCAAAAGGAAATTGAGCAACTTCGTTTATCAAATCAAGACCTTTCAGCCCGACTACGTCAAATGGATCAACTAAGCCGTTCTAGCAATATTGAAATACAATGCGTCCCCGAAAATAAAAACAAAAACCTTTTGACTGTTATCCAACAACTCGGACATACTATCAATTGCACAGTAAATGAGGGTGATATCCATTACGCTTCAAGAATAGCCAAACACGATTCCAACAGCTCCCGTCCTCGGTCTATATTGGTCAAATTTAGTAGTCCTCGTATCAGAGATAATATTTTGGCTTGTTCGGTACGATTTAACAGAGACAACAAAAATGATAGATTAAATTCTGCTCACCTAGGTTTTGGTGGCGAAAAGAAACCTATTTATGTTTCTGAGCACCTAACACCTGAGAATAAAAATCTACATGCAGCTACCAGACGCAAAGCCAAGGAACTGCACTATAAATATGTGTGGGTACGCGATGGGAAAATATTTATTAGAAAATCTGACGAAACCAAATATATCGTAGTGCGCGATGTGAACATGCTACGCGTTTTAGATTAAAAGTCTCGGATTTGCTTTTTATTTACTTTCTCGCCACATAAGCTTGTGTTTTTATGTATACATTTTTATTTTTAAATTCAAGGGTTTAAATATGTATTACCAAAATGTTAGAGGGCTCAGATCTAAGACGATCGACTTCTTTAACAACATAATTTGTAACGATTACGATGTTATAGTATTATCTGAAACTTGGCTTAACAACAGCATTTTTGACTTAGAATTATTTGATAACCGTTACATAGTATATAGAAGGGATCGCGAAACTACAGGCTTTCATTCTTTCAAAAATGGTGGCGGGGTCCTAATTGCTGTAGCTAAGCATTTAAAATCTAAAAGACTTTGTCACTTAGAATCTCGGTGTGAGGACATCTGGATAGAGTTGCAGGTAATAAATGCTAACAACAAACCTGAAAAATTACATATGTGCTGTGTCTACCTTCCGCCCCCTATCCAATTCCATATTCTTGACGAATTTCTAGATAATTGTAACCGAGTCCTTGATTCTCTGGACATTAATCAGATTCTCTTCTTGGTGATTTTAATCTAGGTACTATTCCTTGGTCGTCTACATTGCCAATCACTAGCAGCAGCTTATATAACAATATGCTTATGAACTTTGCTTCTTTACACGAGCTCACTCAACACAACTTAATTCGCAACAACAAGGACAATATTTTAGACCTCATTTTAAGTAATATTACTATTACTAAATTAAACGTGAGCTCTAATCCTCTTTCGTTGGTTGACCCCGCTCATCCTCCGTTAGAGTTTATAATTCCATTTTCCCCAACAACTAACTTGCCTCAGAATTTTACTACCCGACTTTGCTTTTACAAAGCTGACTATGTATCCATCATCAAAGAGCTAAATGATATTCCCTGGGATGTAAAGTCATCTGCTGGCGTAACTATCGACGATATGCTTACGATATTCTACAGAATACTTCGAAACCACGTCCAAGGAAGTACTCTATATGGTACTTTTCAGAGTTAATTAATATGTTACATGAAAAATTAAAATATCGTAAAAAGATTCTCAAATTCAACAGCAACCCACGTGATGTTATTTCTTACAACTTAGTAAAAAAAAGATGTTGCAAATTGACGACCTCGTGTTATAACAACTACATACTGCAATTGGAAGCTAATATGACATCCAATCCAAAACTGTTCTGGTCCTTCCTTAAACAGAAAAAAGGCAGCATTTGCTCCTACCCCGCGCAAATGTCTTATAACGACAAATATTCGTCTAACGGCATGGATATTTGCAATCTTTTTGCTGAACATTTTAGTTCAGCCTTCGATTCTTCTTCGGAATCACGCGAAGTGGCTGTTTATAGCACATCCTTATCTAGTTGCTGTCTGTCACTAATATCTTTAAGTAAAGACGAGATCCTAAAAGCTTTAAAAGGACTTGATATTCGCAAGCTAATTCTGGGCTAATTCTTCGGCAAAATGTCACTAGATTGTGTTTATAGCGAGTTGGTAGGTAAAGTAGGGTAATAGGGAAACCGTGCACGTGCTATAATTGTTATTTTATTTATGTCTTTGGCTTTCCGCCGATTGCTAGAGGCATGACGTATTGAGTGTGGGGTCTTAACGCCGCGCTTTGCCTCGTTACCAGAGTGGAAATGAAACTATTAAATATTTTGTTTTGTCGAGCGGGAATCGAATCCACAACCTGTCGCATTTACAATCGCACGATTGTGCCCCTGTACCACGACTGGCCTCTATTTTTTTTAACTGTTACTGGGCTCTGGTATGAGAGAGCGTGGCGTTAGCTTCTTCAACTTTTGAACTTTTAATATTCTAAAATGAAGGAAGAGCAAATCAGTAGCTCTCTGCCATCCTTGTATATGGCTAGAAATACATGAAAAATAAATACACTTTTTACAGTTTCTTATTTTTTAGGGTTTCGTACCTCAATAGAAAAAAAACGAAACCCTTATAGGATCACTTGTTTGTCTGTCTGTCTAGTCCGACTTACACTTGGCCGTTTTTTTTTTAAAGTGTATCTCAGACATGCGAATGGTTACACGTCTGCTACATGGTCGGTATTAAGATGCTACACTCCCCACTTTCCGCTAAATTCTGGATGCATTGCGTGTTGAGTTGAGTTGCGGAACTCGACACCGCGCTTTGTCCCAATGGCAGAGTGAAGCCCACAACCATTACATTTACAAAAACATTGACACACTGTATCATTTACTGTCGCGCATGGAATATAATTAGATTCCTTTGGCGTCTGCCCTTATAGCTAGAATTTAGAAGTGGGAGAGGGTTTCTATTATTAGAACTAGGCGAGTACGAACGTGGTAGCCAAGCCTTTATAATAACTATTGATGAACAAAGATTACACTTACAAATCCAAGAACTCAACTCGTCATCTAAATAATATGAATTATCTTTCCTCAACTGTGGGACCATTACTGTAGGGAGTCCAAAGCATAATCCTGCTAGGAAAAATTGAATCCATACTGTGCTGCATATAAAGACCTGAAATATTAGTAATTTCTTATTATTTCTCTTATCTTATATTTACATTTCTTCGCTCTGGAGTCGAGGCAAAGCGTGGCGTTGAGTTCTGCCACTCAACACGCAATGCCTCCAGAATTCAGCAGAAAGTGGGGAACGGAGTGTCTTAACACTAGGTTCCCTCTGCCTACCCTGCTGTGTGCGGGATACAGCGTGTAGCTGATTTATTATTATTTTTTTTAATTTCTTATTATTTTCACCTTTTCTATAGAAAAAGACAAGGCGAACTAGCGTACGGGTCACCTGATCGACCCTGTGTAACACAAGAGGAGCTACAGATACGTTGCCGGCCTTTCAAATATATTCCAACTGTAATAATATATTGGGAACAACGGATAGACTTGCCAATCTCTATATATAACAAGTTAAATTAGTTTCACGCTGTATCTTGCCCACAGCAGGGTAGGCAGAGGGAACTAGTGTTAAGACACTTCGTTCTCCACTTTCCGCTCAATTCTGGAGGCATTGCGTGCTGAGTGGCGGACCTCAACGCCGCGCGTTGCCTCTACACTAGAGCGAAGAAATGGAAATATAAATTTTAAATAAATATTACATTTCAGTGCTCCTGCGCCGCGACGTCTTAAATATTAGACTATATAATAAATGGATAGAGAAGTCAATTATGTAAATGAAAGATATTAAAAAAATATAATTACTTCGGTTAATTTATCGTGTATATGTTAAGTTGTGTTGGCAACACGATTCTTATTCATTCTACCCTACAACTTATTTATTAGCGATCGTATAAAAGACCGCACGGATATTGTACGGGCAGTCTTGGCTCTGGTGTGGCTCGGAGCACTACTCGTGCTCTGCCACTGACTAACCTCGACTATTCGGATAATTGATTATTTAGTTAATCGATTATTATCGTAATTATGAATGTGGTTAACACCTATTTGTAATTACATTGGGCTGGAGCAGTGAAGGCGAGTGTTTGTTACAGTAAAGGGTACCCTGAAGCCTACACCTGTGGTCGCAAGTCCCAGGCACTGCTCCGAGCTTCTGAGTGTTTGTACATGTGTCATGTGTTCACATATGATTAGAACCAAAGGCCAGGACATGGCCGAGGCTCTACTCGTTTATTATTTACGCCCACCGTCGACATCAGAAGTGGGATGGACCAAGCAGGTTCATCCTCTCACGCTGAAGGAAGAAACATACCAAGGAATTCGGAGACACTCTTGGCATTGGCTAATATTCTGGAGAGTGGAGACGCTGTCTAAGCAACAACAGGCCAGTATGCAAGTTAATCGTGAGTTCCTTGCAGGTTTATTTAGTAATTCAACTACAACAACACAAAGACCAAGACTGAGTGATATTGCTTCATTCAATCCAGATCCAGACTGGTGTGATCAGGTTGACCAAGCAGAAAGAAACCACTGGAATTTAAGCGAGCCGTGATAAAATATACACTAAGAGTATAATCTGGAATATTGCTCAATAATTTTATAATATCATTTGAATATTGACATGTGGGCTCAAAGTTGATCTTGGTACTCTTAAGTGAGAAAAATACTCTTTAAGAGCAAGACGACTTTAACAACTTGGTACGCTTAAGTGAGTGAAATGCTCTTTAAGGCCAAGTTGTGTTGAGCTATGAGTCTGGGTTCCTAAGTGTGGCATAGTCCCTTTAGGTTTCCTAAGTGTTGCATAGTCCCTTTTGTTAGCGTACTCGTGTAAAAGAGGGTAGATTTAGGTGGAAAATAACTATAAAAGCAGTGGAATTGTGTCAATCGGGGGCACTCGCTTGTAAGTGACGGCCCCTGTTGGAAGGAAACTAGTGTGAAGTATTGTTAGTAGGTGATACATATCACTTATTGCAATTACATAGTATCTCTTTCAAAATAGTTTAGAATCATATAGACAATGTGTGTTTTAAACGTGTTTCTTTTAAAACGTTACCCGCTTCCGATTTTTAACACTTTAAGGTTTCCTAAGTGCGGCATATTCCTTTTAAGTTGGGTCATGTTGTCGAGCTATTTCAGTGTAAAGAATGATAAAATGAGCAAAATTCCATTATGGGACTGTTTTATGATACAGTATAATTTAGGCGCACGACCAACTGCTGTTTACTGTTACAGTGATTTATCCCGACTCGTGGGGTGCCCGGGGCGGGCACCATGCAGGATGGCCGTGTTGGCAACACGATTCTTATTCATTCTACCCTACAACTTATTTATTAGCGATCGTATAAAAGACCGCACGGATATTGTACGGGCAGTCTTGGCTCTGGTGTGGCTCGGAGCACTACTCGTGCTCTGCCACTGACTAACCTCGACTATTCGGATAATTGATTATTTAGTTAATCGATTATTATCGTAATTATGAATGTGGTTAACACCTATTTGTAATTACATTGGGCTGGAGCAGTGAAGGCGAGTGTTTGTTACAGTAAAGGGTACCCTGAAGCCTACACCTGTGGTCGCAAGTCCCAGGCACTGCTCCGAGCTTCTGAGTGTTTGTACATGTGTCATGTGTTCACATATGATTAGAACCAAAGGCCAGGACATGGCCGAGGCTCTACTCGTTTATTATTTACGCCCACCGTCGACAGTTGTTCGCGAATCCCGCAAAAACTACCAGATAAAATTGTTTATTTTTGTATGGTCATAGCCTAGGGTCAAGAGGTACTTATTTAGGTTTCATCCCGATTTTCATTGTTATTCTCGTAAATAAATGAAAAACCGAAAAAGACGAATTACTTAAAATACTGATAACAGTTCTGTTCAAAGCCTTAAGAAACTTATAAAATAGTTTTTATCAGGAAACAATAAAAAAAAATAGTAGAAAAAACGAAAAACTGACACAATCAAAAAATTGACACACACAATTAAAATTTTTTTAAAAATTAAACTGACACAATTAAATAAATTAGGTTATATTAAACGAAAAGAGTGAAAGTACAATAAAAAATAGTGGGTATATTAGTCGCGTCTAGCTCAAATAGGTATATGTCGGACAAGGTATATGTCGCCGCAATCCTTATTGTGGGTTTAAACTTAATTAGAGCTTATTAGGAGTGAATTCTAAAAAAACCACTGTGTTCAATAAAATATTTTTAACAGTCTGAATTGAAATTTTTATAAAAATCGGTGGCAATTTAAAGATTTTTCCATATAAACTTTCAACCCCTTATTTGAACCCTTAGGGGGGAAATTCTTAAAAACCGTGATACACGTGTTCAATGAAATATTTTTAAGAGTCTGAATTTCAAATTTTATAAAAATCGGTACAGATTTTAAAAAAATCCATACAAACTTTCAACCCCTATTTCATCCCTTTAGGGTTTAAATTTATCAAATTCCCTTCTTAGTGGATGTCCAGAATATGAAAATAAACATCTGCCCAAATTTCACGTTTCTACCATCAACGGTTACGGCTCTGCGTGCGTCTTACCTCAGACAGTCAGCACAAGTCCTTTTATATATCGATGGGTCCTATGTATATAGATTATATTGGCCTAAGATCCCATTGCATAAATCTGTAGGGATCAGTGATTCTAATGAAACTTATATTTAAGATTAATACATGATAGTAGAATAGATTACACTTGGGTTGCCTAAAAGAATCCTGTCGCCTTTAATTAATATTTTTCGTAACTCGTTTTTGGAGAAAATTGCACTCATATGTTTTTTATGTGAATCGCACATCATTTGCAAGAACATCGCATAAGGAATTGGGAAAGTCAAAGTCAAAGTCAAAGTCAAATAATTTTATTCAAAATAAGAAGTTACATGCTTCATTTTTTAAACGTCAAATAATTTACCACCAGTTCACTAAAATTAATGCCTCAGACCTGAGAAGAACCGGCGCAAGAAACTCAGCGGGACTTATTTTTTTAAAATCAATTATACAAAATCACATTTCAACGTTTCTGACAATGACACTTTGAAATAGACTGGAGCGAGCATCTCATTCCCAAGGCGTGTTATCATTTATATAATCATTAATTTGGTAATAACCTTTAACACGCAAACGTCTTTTCACAACTCTTTTAAATTGTGATATAGAACATTCTCGGACGTTTTCTGGGATCCTATTGTAAAAGCGTACACATTGTCCCATACTACTAGGGTTACAGGTGCAATAAGTTTACTCCTATTTCTAGTATTGATATTATGTATATCACCAATTTTGGCAAAATCTCTATCTCTATATATAATAAGACAGTAAAAATATTTTGTCTGTACATTTAGTAATTTTGACTGAAATGGATAGAGGGACACTTAAAAAGACTAATAGAAAGCAAAAAGATTTTTTTTGAATTTCTTGTCTGTCTGTCTGTCTGTCTGTCTGTCTGTCTGTCTGTCTGTCTGTCTGTCTGTCTGTCGACATATTGTTGTCCGCATTTTTCTCTGAAACTACTGAACCGATTTACTTGAAAATTTCACCAATTGCTTTGTTTTAACTCAATTGAGGTTCTAAAGTTTGGTTCATCAAAATCGGTTCATTAAAAAAAAAGTTATCGTCATTTTAATGAACTCAAGGCATTAGCTTGCCAGCGAATGTTATATAGAAATCGCGCTGGTATGACCCTGGCTAAAGAATGACATTCGAAACGTCTTGATTATATGACTGTTGATAAAAATATATATTTTTGAAGCACTATTATACAATATTTTATACAATAAAGTAAACAATGCCAGTCGTGGCGCAGCGGCAAGAAGTGTGACTGTAAAACCAACTGGTTGTGGGTTCGATCCCCACTCGAGGAGATGAAATATGAACTTAAATTTATATTTCCATTTCTTCGTTCTGGTGGCGAGGTTAAGCGCGGCGTTGAGTTCTGCCACTCAACAAGCAATGCCTCCAGAATTCGGCAGAAAGTGGGGAACGGAGTATCTTAACACTAGGTTCCCTCTGCCTACCCTGCTATGTGCGGGATACAGCGTGAAGCTGATTTATTTATTTTAAGTAAACAAAATTGAATTGTTAGTAGAGATTACCTTCATAAATTGTAACAGTAAAGTTTAAATCGTAATTAATTCAACACAGAGATAAAGAACGATTTGATCTTCAAAGAAATATCAAGTAAATACATAGATTTTTTGGTTCGTTCGTTCGTTTGAAATAAATCTATATAAAAATGCCTAAAAACATCCTTTCTACGTGTACTCTGTAATAACTACATATTTACCAATTATTCATTTATCTAATAATATGCAAACAGGAGTTAATATGCAAACATTACAGTTATTTTACAAAGAATATTATGAATCCTTAACCAAATTAATAATTTTACATTTAAGACTGTTTCTGAAGCAGTACAATTATTAAGTGACATCAGCACATTTAACAGAGCTTTAAAAAACATAACATAGGTAAAAAGAACGTAATGTTACAAAAATATACATATATATATATATATATATATATATATATATATATATATATATATATATATATATATATATATATATATATATATATGTGTGTGTATATATATGTATATATATATAATAAATAATTAGCTTTATGTATATTTTATGAATATCAAATATCGACATTGGTCATATTTTTTAGTTCGAAACAATCAAAAATTCTTACAGAAGTTACGATAATGTCGTAAAAAAATCATAATAGAATATTACAGATTAAAGTAACAAAAAATCATATTAGAAGTCATTATAGTTCTATTATAGGGTGTGAGGCCAGTCGTGGCGCAGCGGCACGAGGTGTGACTGCAAAACCGACTGGTTGTGGGTTCGATCCCCACTCGAGGAGATGAAATATTTACTTAAATTTATATTTCCATTTCTTCGCTCTGATGTCGAGGTTAAGCGCGGCGTTGAGTTCTGCCACTCAACACGCAATGCCTCCAGAATTCGGCAGAAAGTGGGGAACGGAGTGTCTTAACACTAGGTTCCCTCTGCCTACCCTGCTGTGTGCGGGATACAGCGTGAAGCTGATTTATTTATTTATTTTATTTTATTATAGTTGTCAATCAATTCTGCTTAAATCAATAATCATGTATTTTAAGCGGGCGAAGCCGTGGGCGGGCCGCTAGTAATTAATACTTCCTTTAATTTGACCACAGTGGCTAACCTATAACTAAATAATATGTATATAGAAATAATAAAATATAACTACAGACTTACAACTGTTCGTACACTGAAAAATCCAATATTCGACCGAATTTATCGTCTTTCAGTAGAATTTTCTGTGTAAAGTGTGAACTGTAATTTATTCCATATTTTACGTAGGCACTTTATGAAGTAACGAATACTCCGTCAGCAACGTGTTACGATAACAGTAAAGGGAAGTTGTTTCTTTTTATTTTTCCTATATTATCATAATCAATTCGAAGGTTGGCTAGCTTTAATTATGTACAAAAATGTTACTTTTACAAATCAAAATATATGATTATCTTTATTTTAATGAGATTCGATTTATTTCAAATAAGGCCCTTGTGTCTAAATACTCCAGCGTTTGATTGTAATGGTTATGGGTTCAATCTCCACCGGAAGACCAAGTTTGTAGACTGTTTTAACTCAACAAAACATTTGTTTCATCAAAATTGGTTGATTAATTTACATGAACTCATTGCATGAATTTACTTGTAAATATATAGCAATCCATACTTATATAATAAATTTGAAAATAACTTTGTCTGCTTATTTGTCTGTGATGCAATCACGGCCAAATTGCTGATCTGATTGTGGTAAAACTTCATACAGAGATGAGAGAGAGACTTGAGGGTCTTGGGATGAACATGGGGGCTTTATTATTTTTAATATAAAAAAAACCAGGTGCGGGATACAGAGTGAAACTAGCAGTTATTTGGATTATTTAGGCTTATATTTTCTTACTAATCCTATCGAAAACTGAAAATAATGTCATATATATATTTAATAAATATTTGAATAGTTCAAACGGGCGAAGCCGCGCTGATCTGCTAGTCTTTAATATTTTTCTTAATATACATAACATTTTCAAAAATGTATTGAGATGCAACTGTCAAAATATTTATTTCTTTAAATTTTTGCCTTAACGATTCTTTAGGGCCTAAATTATAGATTGCGCGAATAGCTCGCTTCTGCAAGACAAAAATTGATTTAATGCCGGCTGCATTACCCCAAAGTAGAATGCCGTAGGACATAATACTATGAAAGTAGCTAAAGTAAACAAGGCGAGCCGTTTCCACATCAGTTAATCGTCTGATTTTTTTAACCGAAAAAGCTGCTGAGCTAAGTCTATTCGCCAATCCATCGATATGAGGTCCCCACTGTAATTTAGAGTCAATGGTGATACCGAGAAACACCGTAGAATCGACAGGATCCACGGCTTCACCATTCAAGAGTACATCAGCTTTAACAATTTTTGTGTTAGGTGTTCTGAAGATCATACATTTAGTTTTTTTACTATTCAATAGTAAGTTATTAACACTAAACCAATGTACTACTTTCGATAGAGCATTGTTTACATCGTCATATATGTTTTGTCGTCGTTTTATTTTAAAAATCAATGAAGTATCATCAGCAAACAATACTATATCATGGTTCCTTCCCACTAAAAATGGCAAATCATTTTTATATATTAAAAATAGAAAAGAATAGACCCTTGTGGGACCCCGATACTGACAAATGAACCAGGAGATTTCTTGCCATTTACATCAACCCTCTGAACTCTGTTAGCTAAATAAGAGGTCAGAAGATTGAGTGCACGTCCTCTTATGCCGTAATGGTGTAGCTTCATGACCAATGTAGAGTGCTGAACGCAATCAAAGGCCTTAGACAGGTCACAGAACATACCAAGAGCATCCTGCGATCCCTCCCAAGCCTCATATATACTTTTTATAAGTCCTACACCAGCATCAGTAGTCGAGCGACCTTTAGTAAAGCCATACTGTTTATCATGCAAAAGCTGATGCGAGTCAAAGTGCATCAGCATTTGATTTAAAATAATTTTCTCAAAGATTTTACTAAATGAGGGTAGTATAGATACAGGTCTGAAATTGTTGGGATCGGATGTACTACCCGATTTAAATATAGGTATGACTTTACTAAATTTCATTTAGTCAGGAAACACACCATACTCTATACAATTATTAAAAACAGTCGCGAGGTAAGGAGCAACAGCGTCTATTATATGACTAATTAATTTAACAGAAATTCCCCATGTATCTGATGTTTTCTTAATATCTAAGGACTAAACAACAAAAGGACTAAAAACAATGGTTGCCAGCTCTCAATCTGCCGCAAGCCCAGGGTTGCCTGGTTTAAAGAGGTCACTTAATGTTAATATTTGCACTCATGTGTTTTTTTAATGAATTATATATCAAATTAAAGCTTATTTTTTTCTCATCACTAAAACACATGGTTGCCTCAAAAATAACTGCCGCAAGCAAAGGTTGCCATCATTTGAAATATTTTATTCCGATTCCGTTTGGCTGAGAATAGACGATGAAATGCGCAGTTTGGATTATATTTTAAAGTAAAATATTATATAATAGAAGGTCAATCTTAAAATTAATATTTATTCTAGATATTCACCTGTTATATGATGATTTTAAACATATTAAGTACATACAAAAACTTTGTAAACATGAAATCATCCGTATTTTTCAAGTGAAATAATGATTCCATGATATTAAGTCTTTGCTAAATCTGTTTTCTAAATACTAGTACTCATTTAAATTATCATTTTAAAACGACTAAATTAAAAAAAATGCTTAGAAATATTGGTCGATTATAAGGTATTAATTGCATCATGTTTCCTTCCGAAAATGAAGGGTGTCAGTTATTGCGTATATTTTTTTATGAATTAAGAAAATATGGAAAATTACCTTTCAATAAACTCTCTCTCTTTCTTCGTTCTCTGCCTGTTAGCTTTGACAATTGTTTTTCAAAGTATGGAAGTTCTATTTTATTATTTCAAAAAAAAAGTCCGCGATACCGTATATCTCTATCTGTTATAAATAAGTCACAATAACGTATTTTGTGTGTTTCAACATTCTTTATTTGATAAAGATATTGAAATTGACGAGCGAAAGTTATTCCATCATCAAGAAAATTTCATAAAGATATGCTTTGGGTTTTATAGCATGTAATTTGAAATATTTTTTTTATTTTCTCGCTCTCGCAACAAGATAAAGCGCGGCTTTAAATCTCTCCGCTCAACACACAGTGTGGTGCGTGGGGACTTTAAGTGTCTTAACACTAGGCACCCTCTGCATTTCCGATTTATATATGTGATACAGTGTGACAGTATAATTAATTAATACGGCTTACCTGCCTAAAAATTGATTGGACAGTTGCTCTTTCGTCATGTCCTCTAATATCTCGTTGAAAACTATCCATTTGATACGACATATCACCTGATATTTCAATGAAGAATAATTCAAAAAAGCAAATAATAGAACATAATTATGACTTTTTAGCGTTCCGTGCCTCAAAAAAAAAACGGAGTGTCATTTTGTCTGTCTGTCAGTCTCTCAAGAATGTGTGGAGATAACAAGCTGGAATGAATATCAAGTATGCTTTAACGATAAATTAAGTTAATTGTATAATATTTATATTAGCATAAAATATACGTTATTTAATCAACTGGGTAAATAAAGATAATATAACTAAAAATAATATGGATATTATAAAATAAAACAAGGAGGTTGGGGACTTTGAAGCTAGAGACACATTGTTTTTTTAGCTTCACGCTGCATCCCTCTTCCCTTTCCCCAGTTCACCAGTTTCCGCCGAATTCTGGAGGCATTACGTGTTGAGTGGCGGGACTCAACGCTGCGCAAAAACACGGAGTTGAGCCTCGATACTAGAGGTACAAGCCTCGAATCGTGTGGGGATCGAATCCACAACCAGTCGCGTTTACAGTCACACTTTGTCACACGCTATCAAAAGATACGAGCATTTCTGCATCGATTTTGCATAATTTTATTTGAATATCGCCGTGTAATAAAAACCTATAAATTACTTCCCGTGGACCTATAGTTATGATATGATTTTTGGCATGAAGTGAAAACAATAGAAATAAAAGAAAAAATCGAAAAAGTGAAAAATTATAGGTTTTTCATAAAAAAATTACAAATTAAAATACAAACTGGCGGGGGATGGATGTCACTCACGTCCGTAGGATTTACCACCTTCTCCTCGGCCCACCCTACACGTGTCCCCTGGGTGGTGCTAAACGAGTGACTAACGCCGAGTTTCTGGCGGCGGTTAATTAACCAGACCAATGCAGACCTAATAAGCCTGTTCAGTGAACGTAGGAAATGACTTTCACAAGCCGTAAACTCGTGGTCATGTTTCGCGAGAACGGTGATCCTGGTTTCATCGCCCGGGTCACGAGGATAAAAACCTCTCTAAAAAATTACCCCAAATCCTAAGATGGGAGACGCGTCGAAAGGATGCATGGCTGTTGGGTAGAACAGTTACTAGCGCCAACTGCAACGCACCTGGCGAACGTTGTAGTATATAGCCTTCACAGTCGGAATGGGAGTAACCCGGTTGTGCGACTTTTATATCTGCCCTACTCGTGGGAACAACAATGGATACATCTCAAACACAAACCCAAAACAAACAAGGAAAGACCCTAACTCAACAAATTTTTCACCCTGGCCTCTTTAATAGGCCACGATCACAATCTCTCTCAGACTGTAACCACCACAATACAGACTTACAAACTGAAACTCGGGTCCAGGATCCTCCTGATACTGCAAATTGGACCGAAGTCTCCAGCCGCAAAAGACAAAGAAGCAGTCCTGAACTAGACAAGTGCCTGAAACAATCAACGCTCAGTACGTACTGGCTAAGCCAACCAGTAGATATTTCAAACTCCTTCTCTGTGCTCGAAAATGAAGAAGCAATCCCTCACCTCGATCAGTTCCGATTACACCAAAACCTCCACCTATATTTGTTGACAAAGTAACAAATATCCGACCCCTAACTAATCTTCTCAATAATACTGTACCAGAACTCTACGAAATTAAGGTTCTACCGAAAGATCAAGTTAGGATTCAATCTAAAACAGTCGATTCCTACCGAACAATTATAAAAGAACTGGACTCTAAGGGTACTGAATACTACTCTTATAAACCAAAGCAAGAGAGAAGCTTTAAAACCATTCTCAAAAACCTACACCCGTTAACTGACGTCGAAGAGATAAGAGATGCTCTTGCTAAGCTTGGTCACATTAGCTGCAATATATGGAATATGAAAGAAGCCTCGTCAAAAAAACCACTGCGCATGTTTATAGTTGAACTCGAATCAAATTCAAATAACAAAGAAGTCTACAATATTAAAAGACTCTTAAACTGCCGAGTAAGCTTTGAACCGCCCAGACCAAAACGTACAATCCCTCAGTGTAGCAACTGCCAGTCATATGGACACACGAAATCTTACTGCCGCCGTAAACCAAGATGCATTAAATGTGCTGGTAACCACGCCTCCTCTGCCTGTCTTAGAAAAGAACGATCTGAGAACGTCAAATGTGTACTATGCGAAGGCAACCACCCCGCAAATTACAAAGGCTGCATCGTCTTCAAGGAGTTGCAAAGACAAATTTCCTCCGCTACAACAAAAACCACCCAAACCCAACCAAGATGTCCCTACTACAGCATTTCCAGAAATCGATAAGGTTCGGGACATATCGTATGTCAACGTCGTTCGTAATGCCACAAAAAGGAATCAAAATCCTACTAAAGGGAAGAAAACAAAGGAAACTACCCAGTTGCCTCCGCCGCAAGCAACAACGATAAGCAGTCAACTGCAACAAGATGAAAAGCAAGCCCAAAATTCTAATGAACTTAAAGATTTAATAGACATGTTCAAACAAATGATGCATCAAATGACAGCCATGACAAGTCTTTTAGTAACTGTAATAACTGAACTACGCTCGTCAGCTCAATACAAGACTAACCAGGATTTTCAACAGCCGGGAGGGAAGCAGCCCACCTTGCCTGCCCGCCAAATGCCTTCAAACCCATAATCCTTGCTTTATTGAACGCAAATGGGCTGTCAAAACATACCTTAGAAGTAAAATCTTTCTTAGACGAGTACAATATTGATCTTATGCTTATATCAGAAACACACTTCACTGCCAAAAGCCATTTCATTGTGCCGAAATATAAACTATACTGCGCTAATCACCCCAATGGCACAGCACACGCAGGTTCCGCTATACTAGTCAGAAACAAAATCAAGCATCACGTCCAAAATTTATACTGCAGTGAAGAAGTTCAAGCAACAACTGTCTCTATCGAAAGCTCAAAGGGCCCATTACTGATCTCAGCCCTTTATATACCACCCAAGCATAACTTAAAAACCGACCAATATACGTCCTTCTTCAATCGACTTGGGAGTAGATTCATTGCTGGAGGAGACTATAATGCAAAACACAAAGACTGGGGATCCAGACTTACTACTACCAAAGGCCGAGAACTCATGAAGACAATCCAACAAAAACACCTACACGTTGCATCTACTGGAGAACCTACATACTGGCCTACTGACTCAAAAAAGAAACCAGATCTCGTGGACTTTTTCATCACTAAAGGTCTCCCTTTCTCAGCTTTACATTGTCACTCAACCTATGACTTATCCTCTGACCACACAGCGGTTATAGCGGAACTACACAACGACATTGTGGAAGTGGCAAAACCGTGCAAGCTTCATTCAAAAAACACAAATTGGGAACATTTTAGAGAGGTTTTGGGAAAGAACCTAAATATAAACATGCCTCTAAAATCCGATAGTGATATCACCACAGCAGTTGAGAACCTCACCAAATCCATCCAATCAGCCGCCTGGGACTCAACGCCCTGTCAAAGAGCCGTTAATATCATTCCTATGTATCCACAGATTGTAATTGACTTGATACAAAAAAAGAGAGTAGCCAGAAAGAAATGGCAATCCACCCGTCACCACAACGACAAAAACAAGTTCAATACTCTGGTCAAACAAGTCAAAAGCACTCTCTATCACATACAAAACAAAGATGTTGAAAAACGCCTCTCTAACTTGGATGCTACTCCTGCAACGGATTATTCTCTGTGGAAAATAACTAAATCTTTAAAAAGACCACTTGTGTTTCAATCTCCGCTTCTCCGAAACGATGGCTCTTGGGCAAAGAGTGATGCCGAAAAATCTGAATTGTTTGCTGAGCACCTATCAAGAGTGTTCATTCCAAATCCTGCTATGGATTTGACAAAAGAAGACGAGGTCACAAAAGCTCTCGCAGTCCCTCACCAGCCAGTACTACCCATCAAAAAAGTTACTCTCAATGAAGTCTACTCAACCATTAAAAGACTCAGCCTAAATAAAGCCCCTGGTTATGACCTAATCACTACTAAAGTTATGAAAGAACTTCCACATTCGACACTTGTACTGCTTACTGCTATATTTAATGCTATTCTGCGACGACAGTTTGTTCCTGATCAGTGGAAAGTGGCAGAAATTATTCTCATACCAAAGCCCGGAAAAAATCTTGAAGACGTTTCATCGTATCGGCCCATAAGCTTACTCCCTGTTATATCAAAGTTACTCGAAATGCTAATCATGAAACGTCTGACCCCTGAGCTGGCCAAAGCTAATATCATTCCAACCCACCAGTTTGGCTTCCGCGAAGCTCATAGGACAATAGAACAGGTTCACCGCTTGGTAGAAAAAATAAATCATGCTCACGAACATAAGAAATATTGCTCAGCAGCTTTCTTAGACATAACTCAGGCATTTGATCGAGTGTGGCACGAAGGCCTTCTTTTTAAAATCCTTCAAACTCTGCCCACAAATTTCTATCTTATCATTAAGTCGTACCTCCAAAGTCGGAAATTTTACGTAAAGCACGGTGAGGATAGAACAAGTTTGCGTGAAATTAAGGCAGGCGTTCCACAAGGCAGCGTGATGGGCCCCGTCTTATATCTCATATATACCTATGATTTACCAACCACAAAGGATGTACTCATAGGAACATTTGCGGATGATACAGCACTCATCGCAACCCACAAAAATCCCAGAAAAGCTTCTTACATGCTCCAGGAAAACCTTGTTAAAGTCTCAACGTGGTTGAGGGACTGGAGAATCAAAGCAAATGGGAATAAGTCGGTGCAGGTAACTTTTACTCTCAGACACGACACATGCCCCACCGTTAACCTAAATGGAATAACAATCCCCCAGTCTGAAAATGTGCGCTACTTAGGCATACATTTAGACCGACGTCTCACTTGGAAAAAGCACATCTTAACAAAAAGAAAAGCTTTGAGTGTACAATTTCGCAAACTATACTGGCTCTTGGCGCGAAACTCCAATCTCTCACTTCACAACAAACTACTCTTGTACAAAATTATCGTGAAACCGGTCTGGTCTTACGGTGTGGAACTTTGGGGAACTGCAGCAAAGTCAAATCTGGACATTGTACAGCGTTTCCAATCAAAAATGCTTCGAACAATAAATAGCAAACGCTCCATGGTTTGTCACGAACTCCCAACTCCACCGCGACCTAATGGTGCCTACTGTGAAAGAAGAAATATTGGGCAGAATAAAAACATATACCCGTCGCTTGGAAAGCCACCCAAATGAGCTTGCTTGCGACTTAATGAAGCCCTCTAGCGTTTTCAAACGTATAAAGCGAAGAGCCCCCCAGGATCTTCTCTTATAATAAAACAGTATCTTTTGTAATACTCCTTCACATTATATGGATATGCCACTGGGTGTATACCATGCACGACAAATGCTACGAGATTCACAACAACCAGCTAAATGCCTACAAAGGGCAGATCGCAGGAATAAAAAGGATTTAAAAAAAAAAAAAAAAATACAAACTTTTAAAAATTAAAACTAATTTCATATTAAATGAATGCATATGCTCGCAACATTAAGTTTATCAACTTTTATAAGTTGTACTTCCCGTTGACCGACAATGCACATTGGTATGGAAGCCTCGGTGGGCGACTTTAAATTCGGCCACTCAACACGCAATTTCTCGAAAATTGGGAGGAAGAGGAGATCCTTAACAGTAGGTTTCCTCTGTCTACTTTGCTATTTGTGGTATACACTAGTGAAGTTACGTACCGGTAAAAATGAGGAACATGTACCAACTGTTCCATTCCAGCTTCGGAACATATTAAAATTTTCGTTCCGGTTCCGGCTGTTCCGTTTTTAGGGTTCCGTGCCTCAAAAGGTAAAAGGGGAATTCTTATATGATCATTTTGTTAATCTTTCAAGAACTTTTTATCTCGAGATCAACTGAAAGTATCAGGCTAAAATGAATATTAAATATACAGGGCTTGGAGGTCTTATAGAGCACAGAAAAATTAAACTTCTCAGTCAATGTAATTAAAAGATACGTGAATTTATGCATCAATGTTGCTGCATTTTGTATGAAACTCACCCTGTAATCAAAATTCATTGGGTACTTTCCTTTAGGTTTGTACCCTTGTTACCATATAGCACCAAAGTACTCCTTAAGATCAATTATATAAGCCCAAATTCGATGGAATTATGTCGCTTAATCACTGAATTCTTCTGAAAATCTTCCAGACGGTACCAGGTACCCGTAACCGGTACCGGTAACCAGTAGGTTTCCTCTGTCTACTTTGCTATTTGTGGTATACACTAGTGAAGTTACGTACCGGTAAAAATGAGGAACATGTACCAACTGTTCCATTCCAGCTTCGGAACATATTAAAATTTTCGTTCCGGTTCCGGCTGTTCCGTTTTTAGGGTTCCGTGCCTCAAAAGGTAAAAGGGGAATTCTTATATGATCATTTTGTTAATCTTTCAAGAACTTTTTATCTCGAGATCAACTGAAAGTATCAGGCTAAAATGAATATTAAATATACAGGGCTTGGAGGTCTTATAGAGCACAGAAAAATTAAACTTCTCAGTCAACGTAATTAAAAGATACGTGAATTTATGCATCAATGTTGCTGCATTTTGTATGAAACTCACCCTGTAATCAAAATTCATTGGGTACTTTCCTTTAGGTTTGTACCCTTGTTACCATATAGCACCAAAGTACTCCTTAAGATCAATTATATAAGCCCAAATTCGATGGAATTATGTCGCTTAATCACTGAATTCTTCTGAAAATCTTCCAGACGGTTACCAGACTCTGATTACCATCTAGCATCAAAGTACTCATTAAGACGAATCATTCGAGCCCAAATTCGATAGGGTTGTGTCACTTAATTACTGAGTTGCTATGGGCATCTTCGAGCTGCATCATCAGACCTTTATTATTAGCACCAAAGTATTAAATTAAATAAAATCCGTCTTCCTTTCAATTGATATCCAAATCAGGTTGGTTGATCAAAAATGTGTAACCAATCCGCCATTTTTTTACTAGTGGCCATCTTAGATTTGAGTTTTTTTAAATGTATTGTTTTTTACAAGTTAAGCCCTGTCATTTGATTCTCATAATGGGTTGATTGTTTTGAAATATGTACGCCGACGTTTTGTTACGTCGTCCAAATTTCAGCTCAATTGGACATTGGAAAATGGGTGACATTTAAAGCGAAAACACTTTCGTGCCGTGGCGTGTCGTTATGCTTGCTGTCGCGACGGTGAGTATACACAATTACCTGTCGTGTCGTGGCGTGCTCTGGCGTAATTTTCAAACTGTACTTAACGAATCTTCGCAGCATTCAAACCACCATAATATTTTCTTCTGATTATTAGTGATTTTGATGAAGACCTTCAATATCTCTTAGTAAGGAAACTTTAAATAGATCAGCTTCACGCTATGTACCGCACACAGCAGGGTAGGCAGAAGGAACAAAGTGTTAAGGTAAATATTTCATTTCTTCGAGTGGGGATTAAACCCACAACCAGTCGATTTTACAGTCATACTTTGTGCCCCTGTGCCACGACTGACCTCTAGAGGGAGGAATAAAAAGAAAAGAAGATACTGAACAGAAGGTCAAGCGATCCTTGTACTCTTTACACTTTGAGTCATATATAGCTTTTCGATGACGTACAAGTTCAATAAAATGTTCAGTAATTTTTTACAAATAAAATAAATTAAAAAATGGTGTTCCCGCCATTAGCCACCCGTCAGTATAGGAACACATTTGTCTGTTGTGTCGTGTCGCGTCGACCCTCACCACCGCTCTAGCTCAATCGGTGGCGAGCAGTCGGTGCCACGACAGAACGCGTTGCGACACGACACGACATGCAAATGTGTCCCTAATCATACTATATGTATGAACTCGCTTAACTTCTGGCGTGTCGCGTCAAGCCACGACTCGTAAATGTGTTTCTGCCTTTAGCTTGTATGATATAATTACAAACAATCATCGGGACAAATAAATAAAATGTTGTAAAACAGGTATTTTACAAGATACCGCCCTCGCCACCGGCGACCCTCGCCCGCTGACCACTCGCAGGTGTCAGCGGGCGCGGGTGTTGAGTGCGGAGCCGAGGCGAAGAATTAAATCAAACTAACTAACGATAATTAAATTATTATTTTCAATGAAACAAGTATTTTTAATATAAAATAATTAAATGACTTTTAAAAGATATATGTAATCTCAAAAATAAATTAAAAACACGAAGCGAAGAATGAACACGGAACAATAAATTGGAGTGTTAACGTCGTTGAAATTAAATAGGTGTTCGGACCGGAACAGTTTAAAGCTCAAAATTTCAATTGTTTGAATTAGTGGAACGGCTTAGGAACATAAAACGCGTGTGAACAAATTGGGCAGTCGGAACAAAATTGTTGTGGAACTTGCAATGACTCATTCCTGCTCCGGAACAGCTAAGTCCGTCTAGTCGGCACTGTTCCAGAACAGGCATCTAGCGTTTTGTGTTCCGGAACCATGTTCCGACCGAAAAGAAACGTCATTAGTATACAGCGTGAAGGTACAAACTCATGAAATTTCCTTTCCTTTCATCAAGCATTAGAATCTTTATTTTTGCTACGTTAAGTGTGTATTTTGTGTTTTTATCTGTTTTAGGGTTCCATGTCTCAAAAGTAAAAAACGGGTCCCTTACATGATCACTTTGTAGTCCATCTCTCCGTCTGTCAAGATCATTATCTGAAGATTGCGTGATATCAAGCTGAAAATAATGTAAAATATTCAGGTCCCCGGTCCCGATAAGCATTTATCATTTTTGCTGCATTTTTTATGAGATTTGCCGCGTAATCAAGACCTATAGGTACTTCTCGTAGAACTACAGGTTTAAAAATTCGCGCGAAGCGAGTTCTTATAATACAATTAAACAAAAAAATTAAAACTTTGAGATATTTTATAGAAAATAAAATCAATATAAACATAAGTTCGCAAACTTAAATTTGTCTAATTTTATAAGTTATAGTTTCCGTTGATCGAAAATCATGAAATTGCTACGGAACCACCCCCGGTAGGAGAGTCGCATTTGATGGGATTTTTTTCGATTTTTATCTTGTAGGTAATAAATAAAAAAAAAGAATCCTCGCTTAAAATTTAACCCAGCTACTTACTAAAACACTTGTGCTTATTAGAATACAATTAAAATATGTATGTTATCTTTATATTGTATATCAATAAACATATAATCAATTAATATATTTGTTAATTTATTCTAATAAAACTTTCTTACATATCGAAATTTTCCATAGCATTCTTTGTACGTATTTTACTTGCTTTAACTTCATACATAACTTTATGTCGTTGCTATAAACTACAATATAAAGTAACAGCTTGTAAAATTTGTAAAAAAAAAAAATATATTTGAATTTCTTATAAAAAAAAGAAAAATATATACAATGAATTCTCAATATCAAGAAGTGGACACAAATAATAACGTATCTAATAAAAATTCATCGATAAAATCTACGTCCAAACAAGTATGTACCTATATTTTTTCTTAATTATTATTTAAACGTTTAGGCTTAGAATTCTATTTCTGATTAATTCGAATTTTGGCCCCCAACTTCGTTTGCGTAGACTAAAAATTGTGAAATCCTGTTCTACTAAAGGACACTTCAAACTTGGGAACGAGAGTTTGAAGGAGAGAGAAGAGAGGGAAAATTTGAAGTGTCCTTGCGCAGTGGTACAAGCGTGCGACTGGAAACGTGATAGGTTGTGGATTCGATCCTTACTCGAGGAAAGGAAATATTTAAGAGTTTCATTTACACGGTAACAAGGCGAAGCGCGGCGTTGAGTTCCGCCACTCAACACGCAATGCTCCCGGAATTCGGCGTCAAATGGAGAATGAGAACGGTGAAAGTGGAGAAATGGAGAATGGGGACGGGGAAAGTCTCTTAATGGGAACGGAGTGTTGTGAACATTAGATTTCTAGTTTAACTCTATCTACACTGCTGAAGCGTGAAGCAAAAAAATATTTAAAAAAAGTTAAAATAGAAAGTAAATAAATTTTAATTTAATTCAAATTTTTTTAGTGTATGAGTAACCGTAGTAAAGTAACCAACCATTTCCCCCCTAATCTCCTGGGAGTCCTTGAGGACCGCCTGGAGGGCACGTATGAAGTATGAAGTTGATGACAGTGGACGAAAAAGATACTCCTTCGCCACATTTCCTTTGGTTTCCCCGGTAATGATAATGCAGCTAAAAAATCAAATAATCAAATTTTCTTTATTTTAAAAAATACTTTCAGGTCCTAATTTGCAGTTCAATATGGATTCAGTTTTTTATGGCGGGCATGTGTGTCGGTACTCCTACAGTGATGGTGCCACAATTGAAACAAGACACAAACTCTACTTATACAATAACTGATGAATTAAGTTCATGGATATGTAAGTCATTTTTCTCGTCGATTCTCATTGGGAGGAAAAAGAAAAGCATTTTTTCCCGACTGCTAAGGAAGGGTTATGTTTTTCGCGCGTGTCTTGTATGTATGTAATATTCTTTATTACCTTGTATCTCCAGAACCCCTGAACGGATTTACATATTTGAGGTATCGTTAGATTCGTATTAGCAACCCAAGTGTTCTTAGATAGGTGACGTTAATAAAAAATAATCATGGCGGCTATGGTACGCCATTTTACTTAGCGATAAAAAAAATTTCGTTTCGAATACTAAAATATGGGTATCAAATTCAAGAGCTCAATTTTAGGATTTCAAAAAGGTATATCATGATTATCATTATCATAATAAATTCTAACAAAAAAATGAAAAATAAAAAATATTTGTAAAAACAAAAACCCCGACTGCATCAAAATAAAAAGAAAATAAACAAGCTCAATAGTTTATTAGGATTAACAGTCGGGACCTATAAGTAATTCTTCAATCAATAAAATCTTTACCAGGAGCCCCGCATAATTTAAAGAGGTCCCGACTGTTAATCCTAAGAAACTATTGGGCTTGTTTATTTTCTTTTTATTTTGATGCAGTCGGGGTTTTTGTTTTTACAAATATTTTTTATTATTAATAACCGGATCACTTTAATTAATTTTTGGTAGTAAATCGAAAGGGATTCCGATTTGCCCCCCTAAATAAGTCTAATGTATTTACTCACTTTCACATTGTACAGTTTTTTTTCTCAACAGGCTTTATTCTATTTTATATTTTAAGCGAGAATTAATTTTTCGTAATAATGTGAGTTAAATTATCATAATTTTTCTCCAATTTTGTGCGAGGACATCCGATTTGAGTTGGCATGGGCCAGTGTAAAGTGTTATTGGATCTCTAGCTAGCTATTCAAACTGGATAATACTGAAAAAAAGGGATACCGGAGTTTTATCAAAAATAACGGTTTTGCTAGAATGGTCCGTATTGTGACCCCTAAAAACATTTCGTATATAACGTAAGTAAGCGTAAGTTAACGCATAGTTAACTTAACTTTGATAAAATGATCATCGTTCCCAAAAAAACCAGGAGGAGCCAAGCCCTCCCTGGAAAATGTCTCTAGATACGCCAATGCAGTCAGTAATGTTTTTACAAATACCTTGAATGTACAAAACTTGTCTTTAACGTGGTAAGATTATTAGAACATGAAAGAAGATTAGCAAATAAATAACTGACTAGTTCGAGCGGGAGAAGCCGCAGACGAGTCGCTAGTAATTTATATAATTAAAAAAGTCCATCAAGCATCAACATTGACAGCAAGATCGCCACCTCTTTTAAGGACATATCTGAAACTGTACACATATTATATTATAATTGTTTCTCTCTTGTCAGCTTCATGTATATTATTTTCTTAGCACTATTCTATATAACAACATTAATTTGCTCTTAAAGTAGATCCACGTCATTCTTGTCTTAATAAGTGACAGAAGCTTAATATCATCGGCAAACAAAAATATTTTAATCAGCTTCACACTGTATCCCGCATACAGCAGGGTATGCAGAGAGAACCTAGTGTTAAGACACTCCGTTCCCCACTTTCTGCCAAATTCTGGAGGCATTGCGTGTTGAGTGGCAGAACTCAACGCCGCGCTTAGCCTCAACACCAGAGCGAAGAAATGGAAATATAAATTTAAGTAAATATTTTCAGTGCCATAAATCGATACCAGATAGTAATTATTTTTTGGTATCAGTTTCTGGTATCGTTTTATGGCACTGAAATCTAGCACTACTCTCGACATGCCATTTAGATCACCTATTAGCTTTTATACTATAGTTATTGGTATTTTTGTACTGTCCTCCCTATCAAGTATTCGAAAAATCTGTGCCGATTTGAAAATTTTAAGTCAATTACTCACTTCTGCGGTTTGGTTAATATTAAAAAATAGAATAAAATATTTTTTTTTCTTTAATTGTTTTTTCTTATATTCATATTTATTTTTCAGTCGCGACTCCAAGCTTCAGCATGTTACCTTGGATAATGCTACCACTGTTCACTAAAAGAGTTGGAAGAAAAATACCACAAATTATAGGTTCTATAAACTCCATTATAGCTTTCGTTTGCCTTTACTTGGCTTATTCTCCGTATATTATCATTGTAGCTGAATTCCTTCAAGGGTAAGTTTTTAATATACAAAAATAAAGCACACCTGTATCTAACTACTTTTATACTAATATTATAAAGCTGAAGACTTTGATTGAACACGTTTCCCAAGGAAGTACTGGTTTGGATTACACAAACATCTGTTAGTATAGTCTTAAGTCTACCCCAGAAATTTTACTAATAAAAAAATTGCCCAAAAAAATAAAAAAAGACAACGTTTACACGAACATATCTGTTCAAAGCTAAAGTTCTGGACTTTGACTCTGGACCACCTCAGAAAATATATCTAGATTATTTATGTTATGTTCGGATATTACATAGCCATGTAATTATGAGTTGTGTGTGCAGATGACAGATTCTAGAGCCCGCGCAGCAAGTCTACCAAGTAACGGCTAACAAGAAACGATTGTCGTGATGTATAATATATATCATATAGCCATATGATATATATTACATCACGAGAATCGTCTATCCATTTGAAAGTTTCTATGTAGGTTTTGACGGGTTTGACAACGTGAGGCCGAGGTCCAAATTACTTTTTCATGTCGGCGTATTTTGGCCGTCTTTCGCACAATGCTCTGACATGACTTACTCGAATCAGCTGAAGTCGATAATTTTCCCCAGTATGGTTTCATTCAGTTTCAACAACTCATTTACGTCCCTTGGCGTTAAGTCATAACGAGCTCAAGTTCCTTGCTTTGTTTAACCTGTTCCTGTCTTAGGAAATAAAATAAAATCATTTTCAAAGTGTTATTCCAATGAAGAAATATTTTTTTGAAATTTATAAACGAACATAGCGGGAATTCAACCCGGGCCTCTTGAAAACTGTCCACTAAGCCATACATTCAATGTATGGCTTAAAGGCGCGGGTTCAAATCTCGCTACGGTAATTTTTTCTATATATCTAAAAAAAAAAAAATAATAATTTCCGTCACTAGTGCTCCCTCACTTTGATGTGATGTGTGATTCAATTATATTTTAGGTGTTTACCCTAAAACTAAGTATCAGAACCCAGTGCGAAGCTAGTTATAGTTAAAACAAGACCACATAAGTAATTCGAGCAAAAATCCGACATCGTAGCACATTCAGGTTTATATCAGGTTACAGTATTGAAGCATGAGGCCGAAAATGTCTTAACCACTGGACAGGGAAGTACAGGTTGGGCCTTAATCAACCTTAACCGCTGCTGAAAGCTGAAAGGTCAATACACAATGCCTTTCAGCGGAAAGTAGGGAACAAAATGTTTTAACACTAGGTTCCCTCTGCCTACCCTGCTATATACGGGATACAGCGTGAAGATATAAAAAAACTGTTAAACGAAGTATATTTAATTATTTTAATATTATTTCAGATATTTACATGGGAGTAACCTAACCATATCTATTATCATTGTGATCGAATATTCATGTCCAAGACTACGAGGGATGTTCCTGACCATGACAGCAGCAGCATTTTACTGGGGGATTTGGACGGCAAATGTTATTGGGACTTTCTTTCATTGGAAAAACATTGCTCTGCTTGGATTAATTTTGTCACTTTACACGTTAACAGTATTCTGGTGGCCAGAATCTCCATATTGGTTAGCTAGCAGAGGTCGTTTCAATGAATGCAAGCAAACATTCAGACAGATCTATGGCTTTACAGCGCAGGAGGAACTCGAACAACTAATTCTGGCGAAAGAAGAAAATCTTAACAAGAAATCAGATATTGAGATGACTGTTTATGATATAGTACGGTGTCCTAATTTTTACAGGCCCATGATTCTGGCAGTAATCGCAGTACTCCAATATCATTTTTCAGGTAAAATGATTTGCAGTATGTTCATTTTAGATATATTCAGAAATGTTACCAGATCTGAGGATGCTGCATACATTGCTATGTTAATTTTAAATGGTGTCACAGTTGTCAGTATGTACGTTGGTTCGTATCTCGCGAATATATTGAAACGACGAACTTTGTACTTGTCTTCATCTTTTATTGGCGTAACTTTTCTATTATTAATATCGTTGTATATATTTTTGTGTAATTCGAATTTGATTAATAAGAATAATTATTTTTTGGCAGTTTTGTTAACTGTTTATTCTATAGCAATAAGTTGTGGTCCGATGATACTGTCTATGTCAATATATGGAGAATTATTTTCTGCAAGATTCCAATCTGGGAGCTATATAATCATTTCTGTAGTTATTGCTGTGTCGTATTCGGTATTAGTGAAACTGACACCAACAATATTTTCTTCTCTAGGCTTAGATGGTTCATTTTTACTTTATGGCATCATTTGCGGCCTTTGCACTTTATATTTGTATAAATATCTACCAGAAACTAAGGACAAGACGCAATGGGAAATCGAAGAATATTTTAGGGCGTAGATTTTTTGTTATTATCCATATCTAACAATATTACTTTAAGTTTAATTTAATTTTATAGTATTTTATTTATTAAGTTAAATACTTACTTATTTAATGATTCACCCTTATGAAATGTATTGCACATAAGTATATTATTTAGACGCACACCTTCAAATCCTACCGAATCAAAAATGTTATAAATAAAAAAAGAATAAAAATGATTGAAAAATAAAAGACAGTGAGACTGACATCCACCTTCCGTCGTTTGTCGCTCACCTCGCGTCGTTCGCGGAAAAAAAAAAATGTATGCACTTTAAGACCACTAATTACATAAAACTAGCCTACATGGGCAATGTAGGCTAGTTTTATAAAATTAGTGGTAACGAAACTAACGGAGAGAAAATAAAAATATATTAAAATTAATTATTCTTTTTACTTTCCATATTTCCCTTACTTCTTTAAGTTTTTCGTTTATAAAAGTAAGAAATCCTGTTCAATTCGATTTTAGGTAAATATTCTAAAATAAGTACTAATAAAATTATAACAAAACTATTTTATGTTCAACAACATTTAAAAATCGATATCAAGTAACTACTTGATATCGATTTTTAAATGTCGAATATCGATTTATAACTGAAAGATATGATACGTCACTTTGGATTGACACTTGCTGTTAGCTTGAATGTTTTTGTATTTTGTTAGTAAATTTAAGAAAAACCATTGAATTTGTTTTTTTTAATGATCATTAATGTAATTTATGAGATCATATATTATTTTAATTATTGCTGCTTAAATGACTTCTACTTTAGTTATGGGCGAAGAAAATATTGCTTATCAAAATAAAATGAACAAAAATAAATAATATTTATTTAACTTAATAATATTTTTATTACAATGAAATCTTTAATTTAATAATAAGAAAATGGATGATGCAAAAAAAATATTAAAAACAATATGTTGTACATGTTTAAGTGTTGACAGAAAGTTATCACAATTATGTAAAATAAATAATGGTGTAAATAATTTGTTTTTCCTTCTTGCTTATGAATCCGATGCATATGATGTAAGTATATTTTTTTTTAATTTTATTCTGTAATAAACTTATAGATGTATAGTTCCAATTTCAAAAATCCGTTATATTTTTGTTTATATTATTGCCATTTGTGGTGCAGGCACACAAAATGTGACTGTAGGTTGTGAGTTCGATCCCCACTTGACTTATTTAAATGTATATTTCCATTTCTTCACTCTGGTGACGGGGCAAAGCCCGGTGTTGAATTCCGCCACTCAGCACACAATACCTCCAGAATTCGGAGGAAAGTGTTGAACTGAGTGTCTTAACAGTGGTCCCCTCTGTGGTGTCTTAACAGTGGTACCCTGATGTGTGCATACAGTGTGAACCTAAACAATTTTTTAATATATCTTCATGCTGTATCTGTGCTTTGCCGTAATACACATGGAAATTGAACCCACAACCTATTGCACACGCTTGTGCCACTGCACCACAACTTATATTACATTTCAGGCAATTTTCTACAAAAGCACCACCCATCTTCTAATATGTTGGGAATGTGAAGCCATACTACAGAAATTACGTAAATTTAGAAATCAAGCTGCCGAAGCTCAAAAACAACTGACTGATTTAATAGATGGAAAAATTAGTGTAAGTTAATATTTAGTTTTTATAAATTTATACTGCAGTAATTTTACACTGTATGCTGTATATACATACAGGGTAAGCACAGAAAAATTGTGTTAAGACACTCTGTTTCCCACTCACCGCACAATGTTTGACACATTAAGTGTTAAATGATAGATGTCAACATCACACTTTGTCTATCAAAGTGAGAAAATGAAACAATTTTTTTAAATGTATTTTATTAAGAAATACCATGTGGTCCTTTACAGGATGTATGTGAAGTAATATCCGTATCACAATTAAATTATTACTACCAAAAAGGATATAATAAACAATATACAGAAAATGATGAAACTTTAACACATTTTATAGATTGTGGCCAAAATCTACTTATTGAAGATATAAAGTCAGAAAGTGATTCGGATATTCCATTATGTGAATTTACAAGTGAAAATGAAGACAAAAATCTTACAAATTGTTTTGAAAATAAAATAAAAGTGAAACCAAAAAAGAGTACCGATAAAAAAGTAATTCACAATAATATAATAATAAAAAAAGAAGCTCATAATAAAATAATATATAATAAACAGGAGTTGGAAGTAAATAAAATAGAATTTAGATTAAAAATAAACAGCACAGAAAATAAATTTTGTTCTACAAATGAACTGTCAATGGAAATTAATGAAAACATGGAACAGATAAAAGAAAATAAAGTATATATATATATTTTTAAAATATTCTATGAAGTAATTTATAAGAGGGGCTAATAAACATACATAAGGCATTTGTGTTGCAGTGGCTGTGTCCCAACTTTGGAGAATGAGTTCTGTTTCCCTGATCTGGCAAGACAATGTGGCATTAAGGTCCGTTCTTTAATGCACAATATCTTGGACTCAGATGGAAAGTAAAGAATTGTGTGTTTTGACAATAGATAACGTTCTTAACAGTAGGCTTTTATTTCTTATAATAAAATATTGCGGGGCCAGTCGTGGCGCAGGGACACAAAGAGTGACTGTAAAACCGACTGGTTCTGGGTTCGATCCCTACTCGAGGAGATGAAATATTTATTTAATTTTTTTTTTATTTCTTCGCTTTTTAAGCGCTGTGTTGAGTTCCGCCAATCAACACGCAATGCCACCAGAGATTGTGTGTTGAACGGAACGGAGTATTTTAGCACTAGGTTCCAATTACGTACCCTGCTATGTGCGGGATACAGCATGAAGCTGAAAAAAATTATATTAAGGCCAGTCATAGCGCAGGTACAAGGCGACAGGTTGTACGTTCGATTACCACTCGAGGAAATATTTATTATTTTTATTTCTTCGCTCTGGTAACGATGCAAATCGCGGCGTTGAGTTCCACCACCGAACACGCAATGCCTCGAGAAGTCAGCGTAATTAGTGAGGAATGGAAGTGTCTTAACGCGAACTCTGTCTTAACAGTAGGTTCCCTCTGCTTACCCTGCTATGTCGGGACACAGCTTGAAGCTAAAAAATATATTATATTTTAGTCTTAAATTAATAAAATATATTTAAAATTTTAGGTAACTTCTAAAATAATTGAACCCAATAAAAAAAAACCTACAGGAAATATTAAAAATCAAATCAATGATAAAAAACAATTGAATTATGTGTGTGCTGAATGTAATAAATGTTTTGCGTAAGTTTTTGTATAATATTACTTTTTTTTTAAACAAGTAATATTTTTTTAGATTCACGCTGTATCCCGCACATAGCAGGGTGGGCCGGGGGAACCTGGTGACCTATTGTTAAGACACCTTTGCGGCATTGCGTTTTGAGTGGCGGGACTCAACGCTGCGCTTTGCCTTTTTGTCAGAGCAAGGAAATGAGAATATTAAATATTTCCTTTCCTCAGTTTGTGCCCCAGCGCAACGACTGGCCTGACATTTATTAATATTATTAGTATTATTCAAGTATAGAATTAATTGACATTTAAAATTAAAATAAAAACTTAAAGCTCAATAGTGGACATTCATAAAAAACGCTAATGCTGATGTGGCAGCGTGAAGCTTAAAAAAACAAAACAAACCCATCTTCCATAGACAAATTAAAACTTTTACTATATTATTTAATTTACTTACTAAGATGCAGATGAATAAGTCCTAAAACAAAATCTAAGAATTCTTTGAAAAAAGACTTACAGGTTGCTGGGGTCTAACTGTAGACGCGGTGGTTGTGGGTTAGATTCCCATTGGGGGCAATGCGTAATTTAATTTCTTTGCTCTGGTAACAAGACAATAGGCTTATTTCCGCCACTCAATATGCAATATCTCGAAAATTGAGCAGAAATTGGAGAAAAGAATGTCTTAATTTTCCAGTAATAGATGTTTTTTTTCATTCTTTTTTCATAGAAATAAAAGTCAAAAGTACAAGCACATGAAGATAAACCACTGCTCCGGGATACCATGTTCCGTGTGTGGTAAAACTTTTGCGTTCAAACATCATTTAAAAAGTCATGAAAGGTCAGTTTCTTAAAAAGCGCTGTACTATTGGTTTATTGTATTCTAAATAAAAAATAAATACGTTGTAAGAAGCGGATAAAAGTTTCAACGTAGCTCGATGAGAACGTATGGCTTAGTGGTCGCTAAAGCGCTTGGTCGGTTTCCAAGAGACGCGGGTTCAAATCAAGCTACATTCAAATTTTTATGTTTTCTAAATTACGTTTCCTAAATATTTCTTTTTAGTAGTAGGTTTTTACGTTATTGGTATCTATTCGTAACTGCGTCACAGTAAATACAGTAGATATGTATAAACATCGTGAAATGAAGAAAAATCTTACTTCTTAACTATTGAGGTATCTTGATTAATTTCTTTAGATATGGGTTTGACATATTTTATCCTATATGCTGTTCCCGTAAAAGGAGCGCTGACGCCTCCACCCTCTATATTAAATAAGTTTAAAATTTTAAATCTTCACCCTTGAATCTCACTTTAACAACACTTATGTAAAACGACAATTATTGCCAACCACTTATACATGTGAAATAATGATTATTTTACATAAATTCATAAATTATTTTTAATACATTATGTGATTTTAAAATGATTCTGCAGTTATTTATACAATAGTTACAGAATCATTTATAACGATAACGAATAATATACAATAATGGTAAAATTAAAAAAAAATACTTTTAATCTCTAAAGTAGACGTAGCGTTGTAGGATATAAAACTAGAAAAATGAAAATATTTCAAAACATCTCCTTTAGAAGAAAAAGCAATGAAGTTCCATTGTCATATAACAAAATATAAATATAGATTACAAGATCAATAAAAAATCGAATTATTCATTCAAAAATCTGCTATACCAGAATCCACTCAATCCCACTAAACCGTGAGCAGTGTCCCATTTGCGGGAAGATGGTCCGTTGTGATCTAACCAAAGCTCACGCTCGAGTACACACAGACAGACAAAGAGTGGAGTGTCTGAAATGCGATAAAACATTTGTATCACAAGAGTCATATAGAAATCATCTAAAATATACATCAAGTCATACTACTATGGATGTTTTAAAGTGAGTATTTTTTGAGTTTTTATTGTTTTTTTTTTGCAGGGTAAGTAAAGATCACTATGCTAGACACACACTGTACTGAGACACGCCGTCTTTCCGCTTTCTGTCTGAATTTAAGACATTGAGTGTGGAGTGTAGAGAGGGAAGAGAAAATAATTCATTCGCCTGAGTGGTAATCGAACCCACAATTAGTGCGGTTACAATCAGATACTGTTGTGACACAAAGGCCTAATAAAGTGTACGTAATAACTACCTAGTGAAGATATGGGTACACTTACTGAAGATATGGGCACACAATATGAGAATTAAAATAGAATCTTGATTGGTTTTTGTGTCACTTTAAGTACATATATTATGTTTTATAATTATATAATTTATTTTACTGTTTGTCTCCATTGGAAATAAATATAGAAAATAAAATTATGGGCCACCAACCGTCCCTTATTTGTTGAAAATATCAAGCATCAAGAAGTTTCTGCATATTCGTAAATATTAAAATAATATATTACCTTTATATACGGTAAACTCATATTTTTTCAGATATAAATGTACAATGTGTAAAAAAGCATATCGATCTAAAGGGGAATTAAGAGATCATGTCAATTATCAACATATGGGAAAAACACAACATAAATGTCCTATTTGTGATAAAGTAAGTGATTAAAATAATCATATAAAATCAAATATACAATAATTTTTAAAAATTATATATGATTAATCATATATAATTTTAAAAAATATAATTATATGATTAATCATACATTTTTGTTTAAAATAAAAAATCTATTTATTTTATTTAACTCAAAAATAATGTTTTTACCATTTTTAAAGTGTTATTCCACACTCAGAAAAGAAAAATACTTATTTAGAAAACGTATAAAAATTTTAACATAGCGGAACTGGAATCCGCGACTCTTGAAAACCGACCAGGCGCTCTAACTACTAGGCTATACGTTCTTAATAAAAAATTTAACGTAGCGAGACTCGAACCCGCGCCTCGTGGAAACCGACCATGCGCTCTGACCACTAGGCCATACGTTCGTATGGCCATGGCAAATGCTATGGTATGGTATGCTTTCCAGGAGGCGCGGATTCGAGTCCCTCTACGTTCAAATATTTATACGTTTTCTAAATAAGTATTAAAAAATAATGTTTTTCAAATTAATAAAGTATATCATAAAGATGTTATTTTTATTCAATTATTATTTTACATAGAATCATAATTATGATTCTATCATCGTAAAATGATGATTATCATTTGTGATTTTATAAAATTACTAGTGGGCGCGCGCAGCTTCGCCCGCTTATTTGCACCCTTAGGGGTGAATTCTAAAAAACCACAAAACACGTAATCAATAAAATATTTTTAACAGTTTGAATTTAATTTTTTATAAAAATCGGTGGCGATTTAAAGATTTTTCCAAATAAACTTTCGGCCCCTTATTTGAACCCTTAGGGGATGAATTCTAAAAAACGCACACAGCAGGGTAGGCAGGGGGCACATAGTGTTAAGACATTGCGTTCCTACTTACCACCGGATTCTGGACGCATTACGTGTTGTGTAGCGGAATTCAACACCGCGATTTGCCTCGACACCAGAGCAAAGAAATGGAAATATAATTTTAAATAAATATTTCACTTCCTCGAGTGGGGGTCGAATCCACAACCAGGCGCGTTTACCGACGCACTTTGTGCCACTGCGCCACGTCTGGCCTCAATATGCTCAATATGCTTAATTTCTATTAAAATTTATAGTAAAAGAAATACATGTAGAATAAATTGAACAACCATTTGTATATAGAAATATATACATACGTGTATTACTTCAAATAATCGTATTTTTATATTAAAGTTGGTTTAGCGACTTAAAACATTGATTTAATTAAATTTTGATGATATTAATAGGTCAAAGATAAGAATCCTACGTAGAAAACTACTTATATGTAAGTTAATTTTTTAGGCAATAGCAACTCGTCGTGGCATAGCGCGGCACGTGAAAAGAGCGCATCAAGGTATTAAAGAAAATGCGAAAGATAAAATATGTCAAACTTGCGGGAAAGTGTTTCGGGTAAGATTTGATTTAGCTTGAGCTTGTATCCCGTATAGAGCAGTGTAGGCAAAGGAGACCTAGGACCTAACCAAAGAGTTTGAGTGTTGAGTACCCCAGAGCGAAGAAAATTAAAATATTAAATATAAATAATTCATTTTCTAGAATAGGAATCGAACCCACAACTGTCGCTTCAGTTTCATTGAGTATGACACATGACACATTCTTAGCGCGGGAGGTAACCCGTAACTCTCACGCACAGTGAGCTACGTCGCAAGTAGAATGTCTTGTAATATTAACCTATAGCGTTTCTGGATATATGAACAAAATGAAACTATACAATACAAAAATATTTTTTCAATATCAAACCAGTAGTTCCCGAGATTATCGTTTTCAATAAAAAAAAAACTAATAATATTATTATATGTATATTTTATACAGGACAAGAGATGTCTCTTAGAACATGAACTAATACACAGCGGTGAGAGACCGCTGTCGTGTTCTATGTGCGGACGGACGTTCAGACAGAGAGCCTCGCTATACACGCACAGACGTCGGGTACACAACATACAGCCTACAGTGAAGATTGTTCAGCATACAGGGGATACTGACAGGACTGACAAAATTGTAATTGATAATGCTATGTTGAGAGAATAAAGTGTTTTGAATTTGTATTGTATTTTTAGTTTGCCCCACGGTATACAAAGATGAAGGATTTGTAGAGCATACTGAAGGTACTAACAGAACTACTGACTAAATTACGAAAAAAACATTATGTTAGTAAATTTAAGAATATAGACTATATTTTTTTTATTATGCACCGCTTTTTTTTAAGACATTGCGTGTTGAGTGTTGAAACTTAACGCCGCGCTAGGTCAATAACCTAATAGTCAATATTATATAAAATAACCTAATAGTCAATATTATATATTATTTTATAGCGACAAAAAAAGACAACTGTCCTGTTCTATATGCGGACAACACAACATACAGCCTACAGTAAAAAAAATTCAACATCCTACAGATACTGACAGAACTGACAAAATTGTAACTGATAATGTTACGTTGAGAGAATAAAGTCTTTAGATTTTTTTGTAATTTTTTTATTACACTCGTACGATACAATTACCCATGCCTACCATTAGTATAAATGAAAGATACACAAGGTCTTAAATAACATGTATAATCACATCGAATCGTTATGTGAAGAAAAAGAGAAATCTTGTTTTAAAGCAAAACATTTTTTTTCTCGGGAAATGAAGATAGCACCTAGATCCATGTCACGTATTTTCAAAGATGACTTTGGACTTGCAGCCTGTAAGAGGCGCACTGATAATTTAGCAAAAGAATAAAAAAAAATTAAATTACACACAGCGTATCCCGCACACAGCAGGATAGGCAGAGGGAACCTGGTGTTAAGACACTCCGTGCCCCACAAAAAAAAAGAATGATGTGGTAAAACAACCACTCAAGCGATATGCAAAGGGAGATCACAGTTTTCTGCTGACTTACTTAGACAACTACCATTTGAGACCCTCATAAAAATTATAACGAAATTTAAATATTAACCATTCTTATCTTTATGAAATTCACACAAAATTATGTTATCAACAGGTTGTTTTGTATTCATTCCAAAGTGTTTTCATTATTCGAGTGTCTGTATCGAGTACAGTTTTATTAGTATTACATTTTTAATATTAGAATTTTTTTAAATAACCTCTAAATAAATACATAACATGAATGATAGTTATGAAGAAGTCCAAAACGAGAGAGAGTCCACCAAATCGATTTTAAGACAGGTATAATAAAAAATATTATCTTATAAACAAACCACCCACCATGTCGTGGCACACCACCGCGCACCATGGCGTGACTGTAAAACTTACTGGTTGTGGGTTCGATCCCCACTCGAGGAGATGAAATATTTATTTTAATTTATATTTCCATTTCTTCGCTCTGGTGTCGAGACAAAGCGCGGCGTTGACTTCTGCCTCTTAACACGCAATGTCTCCAGAATTCGGCAGAAAGTGGGAAATGGAGTGTCTTAACACCAGGTTCCCTCTGCCTACCCTGCTGTGTGCGGAATACAGCGTGAAGCTGATTTTTTTAAATAAGACATTTAATTAAAACTTTATAGTAATAATTTTTTCTAGGTTGTAGGTCATAACGTTTTTTTGACTATTCACTTTTATTCGTTATTATTACGATTACTTAATAACATTTAGTAGATGTGGAAGGTTTATTTAAGTAAGAGAATTCGTCTCCCGTTATACCTACTGCGTCCTCCCAAGTTTCTATATTTTCCGTCTAAACCCTCTCTTCTCCTGTTCAATACCTTCATGTGATTCTTCAACTGATGGTGATAGCAACGGCCTTGGTATAACCATATCATCTGTTATATGTTTGTCTTGTTGTATTTAACCAAAACTGAGTAAGAGAACATTTTTATTGCCTCTACGCCAGAGCGAAGAAATTAAAATATTAAAAATTATTGATGTTTACGACGGTCGCACGCTTATCTTCCTGCGCGAGGACGGCCTCATCAAATGCAATGTATCCCACGTTTACATCTAAGACGCAAACCCTCTTTCAGTAATAAAATAAAAAAAAATGTTTTCAGATATTAATAAGCAGTTCCGTATGGATACAATACTTCATGGCAGGTCTCTGTATTGGAGCGCCCACGGTGTTCATACCACAAATACGGGAAGAATCTAATTCTACCGAAATTATAAGTGATGAATTAGGATCCTGGTTGTGTAAGTCGGCTTAAAATTGATTACATTAAATCTTAAATTATATAAATATGGGTTGGCCACCGAGAACATAGTATTGATGATACGAGAGAAGGGTAAACTAGGGGATAATTTACATTTTTCCACTATTTTTTACAATAAAATGACTTAATAAGTTTTAATTTATGTTTTCACTTCATAAAGTCTATTATTTAAACCGCTAAGTAGGGTCGATGACACACACATACACATATCTATTATGTATGAAGGGGAGCGTGAGCAGTTCTGATTAGTTAGGTCTTCCGCAACATTCGGAACGCGGTAACGTCAGATGACGTCTCATTATAAACGTGCAATATACCACTCAAACATGAGATGAACTGCTATTGACCTGGAATAGTATTTACAGCGTCACCGGGAAGGAAGAATGATGACTTACGAGCACTGATGGACGCTTGTGAAAGGCACAGCGATCACAGGGCGTACTTTAAAATTAAAAGTAAATATCGTTGTCTAATCAGAAATGTCAGTGACTGTTGAGCTACATCGCGCCGAGGTACAAACGTACTCTCAAATAAGACTGTCCTCGTCTCCTCTTACAGAGACAGAAGTTCGCATCGCTCGTTCCCACTATTTACATGCTGTTCACTCCACTACTCTTACAGCAGACAATCAACAACAGAGAGTGCTGCCACTCCTAAATATACCCGAGTCAAACAAAATTGACGTTACGTATTCATTATCTGCAACATATATGTATGTATAAAATATTGTAAATATATTGAAGTATTATATTTTTAATTTTAGATTCTACAAGCGGCTTCGCAACATATCCATGGATAATAATCCTTCCATTATTAACACAATGTTGTGGAAGGAAACCACCGCAAGTTGCTACATCAGTGTGCTCAATAATTACATTCTTCATTATGTATTACAGCAAAAACCCTTACCACATAATAATTTCGGAAATTTTTCAAGGCTTCTTGTTCGCTGGTAACGTTACTATCAGAGTTTTGACGGTAGTTGAATATACTTCACCCAAATACCGCGGCACATTTCTGGCCATCAAATCTGCCAGCCTCTTCTGGGGTCTGTGGGTATCTAACGCTATCGGAACTTTCTTTCCTTGGAAGAACATTGCTGTTTTGGGATTTATTTGCGCTATCTATACCTTCAATGTGTTCTTCTGGCCAGAATCGCCATATTGGTTGGCCAGTAAAGGTAGATTTGAGGAATGCAAGTCTTCATTCAGATGGATACATGGAAACAGTGAGAAATCTGAGAAGTTATTACAGGAACTAATTGCATCTAGTGTTGACATATCGAATAATAAGAGGATAGACTTTTTTGAAATGTTCAAAAATAAGGAATTTTATAAGCCAATTTCAATTTGCATTCTGGCAGTTGTGCAAAATTATTTGTCAGGTAAAATTGTATGTTGTTTATACATATTAGATATATTTTAACAGTTAACTGATGATAAATCCACAGCATACACAGCAATGTTGATTTTGGATGGAATAACTGTTTTTGGACTTTATTTCGGATCGCTTCTATCAAGATTTGTTAAACGAAGAACATTGTATATGAGCTCATCATTTTCTGGCATATTTTTATTGTTTGTCACGTCTTTATATTTATTTTTGGCTAAATTAGAAATTATAAATGAAAACAATTATGTAACGATAGCTTTACTAACATTATATTCTTTATCGATAAGTTGTGGACCATTGATTTTATCTATGGCTATATATGGGGAAATCATTCCAAGAAAATTCCAAAGTAGCGGTTACATAATTGCTGGGGCTACTTCTTCAGTTTTTTATTCCTGGATAATAAAACTGACGCCTCTAATGTTTAAACGTTTTGATATTCACGGCAGTCTCCTTTTCTTTGGGATAACTTGTGCTCTGTGTACTGTATATTTGTATATGTATATGCCTGAAACTAAGAACAAAACACAATTTGAAATAGAGGAATTTTTCAAAGATAAACGTGCGTGTGAAGAAGAAAAGCCACTACAGAGGTGTAAATAATTTGTTGTTGTTTATTTTTTTGGTTAATGTGTAATGAATATCCGAAATAAAATATTTTTTTTATTAGCTGGTTTTTTTTTAATTAACAAGACGAAATAAGTAAAGAACATGGACTGTTAATTTTATTATTGTTTACATTTAATTTAATGATTATAATAATAATATTAAGACAAAATAAATAACATATGGCTATGTAGAGAAAGGGGCTCAACAAACCCTCGTTATTCGTGCGCGCGTATCTCCCACCCTCCTATTCAGGGAGCCGTGAGATAAAAGGTAAACAAGGTTACTTACAGGTCACGATTAATGGAGTTAATAGTTTTTGAAAAATAACTATGGAAGTCTGTAGAACTTAAATAACCCTTTGATACTTATTAGCAATCGAATATCATAAATGGCTTAACTTTTTTCAACTTTTTTATTATTGATTGAGGCCAGTCGTGGCATAAAGTGTGACTGTAAAACCGACTGGTTGTGGGTTCGATCCCCACTCCAGGAGATGAAATATTTATTTAAATTTATATTTCCATTTCTTCGCTCTGGTGTCGAAGCAAAGCGCGGCCTTGAGTTCTGCCACTCAACACGCAATGCCTCTAGAATTCGACAGAAAGTGGGGAACGGAGTGTCTTAACACTAAGTTCCCTCTGCCCTGCCCCTGCTGCATCTTGCAGTGTGCGGTGAAGATTTGATGACTTTTTTATAACAATTCAATTTTTAATATTAAACCTACCTAAAATAGGTAACGAGGCAAAACGCGACGTTGAGTTCCGCCACTAGATTTCCTACCCTGCCTGGTAGTCAATTCTCGTAATGAAAATATTTTTTTTATTGTTTCATGTAAGTTCAAGTAATTTTTTTAACATGTTGTCATTGAGCTTTATGAAACTTTCAGAGATTACTCTACACAAATACCAGACCACTTTTTGAAATTACTTTTGGAAAAAAAAACAGTGGTATTTTTTTCCGCTACAGCCCCTGTAAGTTTGTTAAAATTTAACTTTTTAAAAAAACTATTTTTATTTAAATGTTATTTCCAACCCAATGTTAAATTATTATATGATTCGAAAAGAAGGCCTATTTAATTATAGACCTTTAGAATCATAGCTCAATAGCTATGTAAAGAAAAAAAATCACGAACGCAGACCCAACAATCGGGGGTTAGTTGTCAATTTTCTTCAAGAATCCGATTGATTCTCAAAAATTATGAATGCGTTAATCTGCTGAACCATTCAAAATCATCAAAAAAAACATATATCTGGGTGAAATGGATAGGTACTGAGGTCCTTTATCCATAGACTACAGTTGATTACTTCATCGAGTCACACATTATATAACAATGTAAAATATGTGAATATATAACGTATTGTTATTGATATAAATAACCTCTACAAAACATAAGTTGCGAACACTCCGGTTAACAATATTTGCCATGCTAAAGCATTTTGCATGTGAAATCAGTTTACGCCTTAAATAACTATTATCTTTTATTTCTCTTTATTTCGTTGTTACTTTTGTTGTTTTCTTAAGTTTCTTGTTTTATTAAGCATTGAAGGCATTTGTTGATTGTTTTGTTTTTGTTATATTGACATTTTCGTGCTTAGAAACATGATTGTATCCAAAGCAACAGTTCCATTTTTCTCCGCCAAAATAAAAGCACTCAAAATTACTCTAATACGGACAAGATGATATTATTACTAGACTATATGTATATACTAGATGCTTTTAATAGATAAGTAACTAGCCGCATGTAACTGTCTTTATTTTTCATATAGAATTATAATTTGAATTTAGAACGAATATGAGATAAAATAAAGGGGGATTAATTATTAAAAGGTGATATTTATTACTAATGCCGTATGAGCATTGTAAATTACTTTAAATATCAGCTTCACGCTGTGCCTTCTGCCAACCAGCTACACACAAATTTTACCAAAAATGAAAAAATGTTTTTATTTTCAAACAAAATAATTAATAAATTTATCGTTGTTATCGTTGTTAAGATCACTTTGTGGTCTGTCTGTTTGTCTGTTTGTCAAGAGCCCTTATTTCAAAAAATCTTGGACATATCGAGTTGAATTTCAAACAACTATATACTCAGATACGGTCCCTTGATTTTATGAAAAAATCATATTTCTACATTTACTTAAAAAAATATATGGCCGCTTATATCACAATGAACACGTTATATACACGTAAAATAAATAATTAGCTTTATGTATATTTGATGAATATCAAATATCAACATTGGTCGTATTTTTTAGTTCGAAACAATCAAAAATTCTTATAGAAATTACGATAACGGCGTAAAAAAACATATTAGAATATTACAGATTAAAGTAATAAAAAAATCATATTAGAAATCATTATTGTTGTTAATCATCATGTATTTTAAGCGGGCGAAGCCGTGGGGGGGCCGCTAGTAGCCAAATATATGTTTTGTTGCAAAACTCTCTAAAAATCGTCATTCTTCTTTGTCGCTTCGCTCTTGGCAGAGCGGTCGTGGTCGTCCTTTTTAAAGGTTTTAGATGCGCCACACAGTCCGACGCCATACTACGCGATTGGCTGTCAGCCCGGTACATTCGTAGAGAGGGCCATTGAAAGCAGCCTTCACTTGGTCTGTCCATCGCATGGTGGATCTGCCGCGCGACCTGCTGCCCTCAACTTTTCCCTGAATCACATGGCGTTGCATAGAAATATCTCCTTGTCGAGAGATATGTCCGAAGAAAGTGAATATGCGTACTTTAACAATAGAGGACAAACGTTGTTTTATGTCAAGTTCCCGGAGTATGGACTCGTTAGTTCTAAATTCTGTTTTTCTGCAGCACCACATCTCGAGAACGTCTATCTTCTTCTCCTCTTTCTTCCGAAGCGTCCATGTTTCACAAGCGTAAAGAAATATAGGAAACATTAGAGCCCTGACTAATCGAATTTTCGTTGTTTTTGTGATATTTCTGCTTCTCCATATTTTCCTCAAGTTATTCATGGATGATCTAGAAATAGCCATGCGTCATTTGATATTCTCTGCACAGCCTCCACTGTTTGAAATTAGCGCTCCGAGGTAGACATACGGTTACACGACATCACAATTCGCAATAAATTTAATCTCTGGCGAGTTGTTCTTTGCAACGAGTATATTTTTAAATTCTACGAGATAGCAGAAAAGGAATTAATAAAAAATCTACCGCCCTAGCCATAGCCTATTCAGCTTGTTCATAAATACGATGCACAACATCAAAGGATTGTAATAACTATATTTCCCCCTAATTCTCGATGCAATATTATAAGCATAATTTACTTATATTATATATGGCACTGTTTCTAACATACCCCTTTTACATTAATAGGTGTCACAGTAATTACGAGGACGTCATTTAATATTGTTTCCATTATCGATTTTATAAGTGGCGGTAGTGTGCTGCATCGCCACAATGGCCTTACATGTATATAGATAACATGGTTGATAAGCTTGAAATACTATGCCATGTGGTTGAAATTATTAGTGGTATATTTAACATTATATGACGTGAGTACATTTAACAATAAAATGAGGTAATTAAAAATTAAACACGTTTGTTGTCTTGAAAATATTTATTAAGTTTTTATTGGTATAAAGTTTGTTTGTACACTACGTGTTTTTAAATTATTATTTTTTAGTTTCAGAATGTATAACGCTTTAACTTATAGCAAGATATGCAGAGAGAGTAGTGTCGAATTACTACGAAATATTTTATGTATTTTAAGGATTTTTTTTATTTATTTTTATTTATGCGCCGATTGCACACTACTTCTAGTGCGCTACATCATATAAGGCACTAGACGTAGAGTAAAACAAAGGAATGTGGGCATTTAAGATCCAATTTAAACTATTTAGTTAGTGACTACCGCCGCCCACGACCCCGTGCAACACCAGCTAAAGGTGCTTTGCCTGCCTGTAAGGTGGGTTGGGCGCCGGAGCCCGGCATTACCTGATGCGAAATGCAGTGGCATAAAGCCACTACTTAACGCCGGTTTTAAATGCCGGGGGTGGTAATGATCCGGTCGAGTCTGCCCATGCGTGTTGCCATTGCTGGCGGCTCTACCATACGTACTTTAGTCGCCTCTTACAACACCGCCAGTAACAGAATGATCCTATATACAATATATATAGAACTATTTGTGTCCGAATGTTAATATTTTCAGTTCAGTTCTACCACTCAACACGCAATGCCTCCGAATTCGGCGGGAAGTAGGAAACAGTGTTTTATAAAATAGCAGGTTCTCTCTGCTCACCTTGCTACGTGTGGGATACAGCGTAAAGCTAAAAAAATACCATAGCTTTATCTCTATCTCTATATATAATAAAACAGTAAAAACATTTTGTCTGAACATTTAGTTATTTTGACTGAAATGGATATAGGGACACTTAAAAAGAATAATAGAAAGCATTTTTTTTATTTCTTGTCTGTCTGTCTGTATGGTCACGTTAATCTCTGAAAGTACTGAGCCGATATACTTAAAAGTTTCACCAATTGCCTTGTTTTCACTCAACTTAATATTTAAAGTTTGTTTCATCAAAATCGGTTCATTAAAAAAAAGGAAAAGAACTCAAGGCATTAGTTTGCCTGCGAATGTTATATAGCAATCGCGCTGGTGGGATTCCTGGCTAAAGAATGACATTCGAAACGTCTTGGTTATATGACTGTTGAAAAAATATATATTTTTAAAACATTATTGTTCAGAGTACAGAAATTAAAGTAAACAAAATTGAATTGTTCCTGAAGGTTACCTTCATGAATCATAACAGTTAAGCTTAAATCGTAATTAATTCAACACATAGTTAAAGACCGATTTGATCTTCAATGGAATATTAACTAAATACAAATATTCTTTGGCTCGTTCGTTCGTTTTAAATAAATCTACATAAAAATGCCCAAAAAAAACAAAGATTAGATCAATAATCATGTAGTTTACGCGGGCAAAGCTGCGGGCGTCCCGCTAGTATATAAATATTAGTAAATATAGATAAACGGTATGGTCCTACTGTAACTGATAGTTTTGTCCTTGATTTTAAAATATTTTTCATTCTTGGTGTGTGTGTTTTTAAATTAAGTATAAACTTGCATATATAAAATTAACAAAAACAACGTCAGTTAATACGCGACACTTTCGAGTACTAGTGCACTGAGTGTTATACTAGTATTTAATTTTGGTAATAGGCATATTTTTTTATTATATATTTTTTTATATAGTAATTTGTTGTATATAGTAATTTGTTGATAATTTATAAAACATACGTGTACGTAAGATGAATGATGATAATAATTGTGAAGAAGTTCGGAGCGAAACAGAGTCGGTCCAATCGGTTTTGAAACAGGTACATGTTACAAATGATTATTTTTTTTAGCTTTACGCTACACCCAGCACATAGCAGGGTAGGCTGAAGGAAACATGGGAACCAAGTCTTAAAATATTCCGTTCCCATGTCTCTTCCATGGAAATATTAAATATTTTATTTCCTCGAGTGGGAATCGCTTGTGCCCCTGTACCATGACTCGAAGCGAGGAACGGAGTATCTTAACACTAGGTTCCCTCTACCTACCCTACTATATGCGGGATTGCAGTGTGAAATTCTTTCAGAAATAAAATAAAAATAGTTTTCAGATATTCATAAGCAGTTCCGTATGGATACAATACTTCATGGCAGGTCTCTGTATTGGAGCGCCCACGGTGTTCATACCACAAATACGGAAAGAAGCTAATTCTACTGAAATCATAGATGATGAACTGGCATCTTGGTTGTGTAAGTCGGCTTAAAACATATTAATTCATATCTTAAATTATATATATAAGTAAGAAATGCACTTTATCAATAATATTGTAGGAAGGTCACGTAAACAGCATGAGGATCCCCCTGATGCGGATGTATGCATAGAATGGCATAGAGCTGAAAAAATATTGAAAATAACAACCTATAACTTCGCAGTGGAACAATGAGTGACTGTAAACTAGATGGATGTGGATTCCATTCTCACGAGTACTATATCTTGTATTTTTTATCACATGCCGACATGCATTGCATCTTTACACTTGGTTCAACTGTTTGTGTATGCAAGGCAGTCTAATAAACAACATCCTTTCGTCCAGTGCCGGTTTTAGCATCACCAGCGCCCTGGGCGAGATTTATTCGGCGCCCCCTAACTGCAATTACACACAAAAAAGGAACTAGGTACCTACAATGAAATAACCATCTATTAATAATATATATATATATATTTAATAGATACCAGTCGTAGCGCAGGAGCATAGGTGTGCTGCAAAATTGACTGGTTTTGAGTTTGATCCCCACTCTAGGAAAGGAAATATTTATTTAAATTTATCTTTAATTTCTGTTGTCGAGGCAAAGCGCAGTATTAAGAGAATTTAGCGTAAAGTGGCGAACGGAGCATCTTAACACGAGGTAAAAATCTAATAAAATGTAACTTTTCTAGAGTTTCTATCGGCGAATTCTTGTATGAGGCAATCAAAATCTAAGTTTTGAGCAATTTCATTTTCGATTGACAAAGTTGCCAATTTTGTCAATCTTGATTGATAGATTGTCGATCGCAGATATGTTTTTATCAGTTTCAGCTTAGAAAAACTCCTTTCCCCATTAGCAACCGTTAGAGGTATAATTAGTAATATTCGCAATACTATCCATACATTTGGACATAGCTCTTGCAAGTTGTGATCTTTAATAAAATTTTAAACATAAGTAGGGGTTCCACACAGGGCAACCTGATTCTGATCAGGCAAAAAAAAATTCAGGCTAATGAGTTCATCACACAACCTACAACCATCTATATCTGATTTAGAATCCACAGTTAATTTTAATTGGAGATCACCAAGGTTGGGTTTTTCAGGAATTTGTTTGATATTGTACAAAAAAGACCAAGAATTCGAGTACTCATTTAACTGTTCAAATCTTTCATTAACTGAAATTAATGTACGCTACATTAGAGACTTACTAAGAGAGAGTTGAAAAATTCTACTTCAAATTTCTTTTCTGGAGAAACAATAGGCTCGTCGCGGGCAGTTTCATCAGCTTGACGCTTAACAAATCGAATTCTTTTTATGGGTCTAAACTCAGGTTCAACTTGTAGTTCTTCAGCTAATACCTTTGCAGATAAAATGGCGCTTTGAAAGTCTATATTCTTATATATATTTTTGGCTGTTAACCAAAAGGATTTCTGTGCTTTTGTGGAAATTTGGAAATGGCGTTTAACAGAGTTGTAAGAGCGAAATTATGGAAGATACTACCCCGATACAATGTGAGCGGACCTTGCTGCAGGCTGTAAAGTCTCTTTACAGAGATCACTCAGCCTGCGTGCGAGTAGGAGCTGGCATGTCGCCCTGGTTTGACATCCAATCGGGTGTTAAACAAGGTTGCGCCATGTCAGCTTGGTTGTTCAATTTGTATTTGAATAGCTGTCTTCAAGGAGTGAAACAAAGTGGTATGGGAGTGAAAGTAGGTAACCTGAATGTGAATTGCCTGCTGTACACAGATGATGCAGTGCTTATTGCATCATCAGAATACAAGTTGCAGGCATTGGTCACCACTCTGAAAGAAGGGTGTGAATATAATGGTCTAAGCCCCAATGTGAATTAGACAAAGGTTCTGATTTTTGAAAGAGATGAAGAAAGGACGGAATGCAAGATCAGTGTTAATGGTAAGATATTAGAACAAGTGAATGAAGTGGTATACTTGGGAAGTATGTTCAGTAGAGATGGAAGATATTAGTTGGATGTGGAAAGGCGTATTGCTGCCGGTAACAAGGTTAACGAAGCCTTAGCTGCATTGATGAGACGGCGAAACATCAGCACAGCTGCGCGTTTGGCCGTACACAACGCAGTTTTGGTACCGACTCTGTTATACGGCAGCGAAACGTGCGTATATAGAAGAAGAATGAAAGAAAGATGAATGCTATGGAGATGCAATCTATTCGTAAGATATGCGGAGTCAGCTTAGCTGATCGAATCCGCAATGAAGAGGTACACAGAATGGCAGGTACTAGTGAGGATGTCACGTTGAGAATGAAGAAGAACGTGCTCAGCTGGCTTGGGCACGTCGAACGAATGAGTGATGAAAGAATGGCAAAAAAGTTTTATGATGGAAAAGTGAACGGTAAGAGCGGTAGGGGGAGACCTCGGTTGACCTTCGAAAACACAGTTCAAATTCAAATTCTAATTCAAAATATTCTTTATTCAAATAAACTCTTATAAGCACTTTTGAATCGTCAAATGAACATATAACAAAAAAACAAGAAAAAAGCTACCACCGGTACGGAAGGCAGTTCTGCACTCTAGGCAGTACTGCAACTCTACAGTATCAAAGATACTGGAGGAAGGTCACGTAAAAAGCACGAGGACCCCCGGAGGGCATGTATGAAGAGGTTCATGACAGTGGACGAGGCGAAAGAGGTATGTAGAGACCGTAGCGTTTGACGCTCCGTTCTCTCTGACTACCCCGCTAGGGATGAAGCGTAAAGTTAGTTTAGTTTAGTTTAGAAAAGCGTCCGTTCACTTATGTCATGGTTGCACAGACTTATTAAGACTAGGGGCCACTCGGACAAATCATGAACTGATGGCGGGCCGGCCGCCAGAAGTATAGGTAATTAAAGACAATAAAGAATTAATAATAATTTATTAAAATTGAAAAAGAATTCATTAATTTGAAGCGTGGCACCGCATAGTGCTTATATTTGGCTCAAATTTACTTGTAGCAACACGTAAAACTGCTTCCAAACTTTCATTTGCAAGGCGGTTTCGATTTTTTGTTTTATTATTATTTAGTATTGAGAAAGTTTGTTCACATATATAGGTAGAACCAAATAAGCTGGCACATTTTAGAGCGTTTATGCGCAACTACATGTACATATTTTTATCGATGCAGCGGTAAAAGTTCAGAAAGTCTCCTTCGTTGAATTTGTTGCGTAAATCTTGTTCGTTTTGAATGTCGATAATTTCTAACTGCATTGACTCTGGCGCATTTTCAACTGAAATCGTGAAGGGATTGCTGAATATGTCCAATAGAGGTTTCTTAAACTCCGAAAATCTGTCTTTAAAAGATTGAATCAAAATATCTAGCTTTTCTACATAACTGAAATTAATCGCAGTATTGTTGAATTTTTCAGCCATTTTCTTATAATTCGGAAAATGATTATAATTTCCAGAATTCAATTGTGATCTGAAAAGTGTCAGCTTGCATTGAAGGGATGATACATGAACGTAGAGCTGGGATATCAGTTGATTTTTGCCTTGAAGCCGTTTGTTCAAGACATCCAAATGATTTGTAATGTCAACTAAAAACCCAAATCACACAACCAATCAAGATTTTTAAGTTCCGTGACATTCCTTTGCTTCCGCCAGAAATATTCCAATTTCTTCTATTAAATTTAGAAATCGTTCCAGTGTCAATCCACGACTTAGCCACCTTACTTCTGTATAATACAGTAAATCTCCGTATTCGCTTTCGATGTCATCAAGGAATTGTTTGAATTGTCTGTGATTGAGTCCTCGTGATTTTATAAAATTTACAGTCCAAACTACCACTTTCATGACATTTTGAAATTATTTTTTTTTAGAACAGATGGCTTCTTGGTATATAATACAGTGAAACTGCATGAGATTTTCAGCGTTTACGGTTTTTTCTTGCAGATGCTTTTTCGCATCCATGACTTTTGTCAAGAAGATGATTGTGTTGGGTTTCACAAAATATTAAAAAGACGTAGATAGAACATACAGAAATTTTATTTTTCTATGGGGATTCCCGAGAAATTAAACGTATTGAACACTACATTCAATTCTAGTGGTGCCTACATAACAATATTTCTACAAATTTTGGGAACATTACAAGTAAGTAGGCCTCGCTCAATTGAGCAAGGAATCTATAAGGGAAATAGGAATAGGAAATTATAAAGAATCATAAAATGGTACTGGACGAAAACGGACATCTGCGGCGCCCCTTTTTATCCGGCGCCCTGGGCGGTCGCCCTACCTCGCCCTACCCTAACGCCGCTACTGCTTTCGTCGCCGATTTTCTCTATAATCTGAATAAATTCATCATTCGTGAATAGGTGGATCGAAGTTGGTTGCTTGCCAGTTTATTAAATCGATATAATATTTAGCATCAAAATTAAGTTTAGATACTTTAAAAATGCGTAGTAGTTTTCCTATAGTAGGTGAATTACGCACTTTTCTGAAGAATTCTTCTAGCTGCAAGTCTCTTATATCTTTTCTCCGTCCGCTAACATCGCCAAAAATAAAGGATGAGCAAAATATGCGTTTCGTTGAATAACAGGATCTATTATTGATTTTTTGTTTTATACTTAAACGCACTTGATAAGAATCGCAAGCTAAACCACTCTTGTATGTGTGCTCGTATACAGGGATTGATGCTTTTTGCCCTACTCCTTCAACTTTCTGCTATCGGAGAACGTCGGTTCTTTGTTACTGCCATTATTCATTTTCACCTGCACTCTATTCCACTCGCTACATTTCATGGCATCCTCATATGTTGGTAACATATCAGGATGTCATGAAATGTTTGAGTACTACTTAAACTATTTTAATTTATCCAGTCTGATAGGACAACGGCGTTGCGTTATTCAACACGCAATGTCCCGAATGCGTGCTCGAATCGAATGGAAAGAGACGATTAGATTAGATTAGATTTAAAAAATGAATACTAAATAGAAATACATAATATTGTTAATGACGTTATATTTCTATTTTCAGATTCTACAAGCGGCTTCGCAACGTATCCATGGATAATAATCCTTCCATTCTTAACCCAATATTGTGGAAGAAAACCTCCGCAAGTTGCTACATCAGTGTGCTCCCTAATTATATTCCTTATTCTGTATTTCAGCAAAAATCCCTACCATATAATAATTTCGGAAATATTCCAAGGCTTCCTGTATGGTGGTAACGTTACTATTAGAGTTTTGACAGTAGTTGAATATACTTCGCCCAAATACCGCGGCATATTTCTGGCCATCAAGGCTGCCAGCCTCTTCTGGGGCCTGTGGATAGCTAACGCTATAGGAACTTTCTTTCCTTGGAAGAACATTGCTGTTTTGGGATTTATTTGCGCCATCTATACCTTCAATGTGTTCTTCTGGCCAGAATCGCCATATTGGTTGGCCAGTAAGGGTAGATTTGAGGAATGCAAGTCCTCATTCAGATGGATACATGGAAACAGTGAGAAATCCGAGAAATTATTACAGGAAATAATTGAAGCTAGTATTGATATATCGAATAATAGGAGGATAGGTTTTCGTGAAACGATGAAAAACAAGGAATTTTATAAGCCAATTTCTATTTGTGTTCTAACAGTCATACAATATCATTTGTCTGGCAAAATTGCCTGCACTTTGTACATATTGGATATATTCAAACAGTTAACTGAGGATAAGTCTACAGCGTACACAGCAATGTTAATTCTAGATGGAATAACTGTTTTTGGACTTTATTTAGGATCGTTTCTATCAAGATTTGTGAAACGCAGAACATTGTATATGAGCTCATCATTTTCAGGCATATTTTTACTATTTGCCACCTCGTTATACTTATATTTGACTAAATTAAACATTTTAAACGAAAATAATTATGTTACGATAGCTTTACTCACGTTTTATTCTTTGTCTATAAGCTGTGGACCATTGATTTTGTCTTTGGCTATATATGGTGAAATCATCCCAAGAAAATTCCAAGGTAGCTGTTACGTTATAACTGGGGCTACTTTTGCAATATTTTTCTCCTGTATAGTAAAACTGACGCCTCTATTATTTAAACATTTCGATATACATGGCAGCCTTCTCTTCTTTGGAATATCTTGTGGTCTGTGTACTGTATATTTGTATGTATATATGCCTGAAACTAAGAATAAAACGCAGTTGGAGATAGAAGAATTTTTCAAAGATAAACGGGTGAGTGACGAGGAGAAGCCTTTACAAAGGAATAATTAATTAATGTGTTGTCTAATGTTGTTTATTTTTTAATTATTGTTTTAAATATATTTGAAATAAAATTATTTCTTCTTCATTAGTTTTTTTTTTACTGGTTGAATTTAATAAAAAATAATGTTTTATCATTTTCATTATTGGTTTTTTGTTATAAAACTAAAGGTAAAACGAATAATAATTCAAATACAATTCAAATTCAAAATACGTTTTATTCAAATAGACTTATAGAAGCACTTTTGAATCGTGGAATGAACATAAAGCTACCACCGTCTCAGAAGGCATTTGCTCTTTTCAAAGTTGATTACTGAGGTAAGCAACTGTAGAGTAGACTTTAAAAAGAGCAGTTATTGAGTTTGCTTAGGATCAGCAATTTTATTGCTTAACACAATAATAGTTGCCCTGCATGAAATTCAAATGATTTTAATTAAAAACATTTTTATCCTTTAAAATATTGCTGGAGAGTATAATAAACTTTCCTAATTAACGTTGTTTTTACAAAGACTTTTTCTGCAATGGCAAATTTAAAACATATCGTGGAATACCATTATAGAATTTATTTACTTTTTGCAGGTGGTAACTAGGCGTTACAAGTTTGTCTTTGTTTCTCATACCTGTTGAAGTCCGATCACGGTTTTTAGCATAAGATTATATATAAATCTCAAGGCTCTCTTTTGGAGAATGAATGACTAGTCGTGCAGTTTTAACGTCCATCATTTGTCTTAATTTGTTTAATTGCTAACGCGGCAGAGCCGAGTTGACAGTCCAGATGACAGTTCCACTGGAGTTTTGAATATATAATTATGCCTAAGAAAATAACTGATTCCGTCATGCATGTTAATATTTGGTAAAGCAAATTCAATACATTTAGTTTTTTGGCATTTAACATAAAATTGTTAAAATCAAACCAACGAAGAATATGCGATAATGCACTATTAATTTATAGTAAACTTTGTCATAGTTTATTTTATTCTTGTCAAACGTAAATATTAAAGAGGTATCTCCTGTGAACAGTACAATAACACATAGGTTTTTCAGATAAAATTGTAGAGCGTGAATATAAAGAAGAAATAAAAGGGGTCCAAAAATAGATCCTCGTAGAACGCCCATTCTTAGAAGGGATCCAGAAGTTTTTACATTATTTATATTAACCTTCTGGATTATTTGATTTAAATATGAGGCAACGAGATTAAGAGCCGTATCCTGTATACCATAATAATATAGTTTTAATAGAAAAGTTTCACGGTGTAGGTACACAATCAAAGGCTTCGGATAAATCACAAAATATTATAATCGCATACTGTGATGTCTCGTATGCGTTATAAATGTCCTTTACAAGTGCAGCAGCCGCATCCGTAGTTGACTTGCCTTCTGCAGTTTCCAGGACCAACTCTATCTCCACTTTTGTATATAGTCTAGATTTTATTGAATTTGGATAAGTGTCAGTTTCTATACAGCTGTTAAAAATAAAGCCGAAATGAGGAGAAATATTGCGCATAATGAGAGGCCAGTCGTCGCGCAGGGGCACAAGTGTGTGACTGTAAACGCGACTAGTTGTGAGTTTGATACTCGCTCGAGGAAATAAAATATTTATTTTAATTTATATTTTCATTATTCTTAGTCCATGTGTCTAGTTAAAAAGTGGCGTTGAGTTCCGCCATTCAACACGCAACGCTTTCAGAATTCGGCGGAAAATGGGAACGGAGTGTCTTAACAATAAGTTCCCAAGTTCCCTCCGCCTACCATGCTATGTGCGGAATACAGCGACTAGTTAAAAAAATATTTTCGTCCGCATTGGTAGACAAATGACGGAGTTCCGCAACTCACAATCCTCAACTCGTTCGTCTTTAATTTTCATGCATACTTGCACACATCTTATATTCCATATAATACGGTCTATTTTAATTAATAATATTTTAATGTAGGCCAAAACCTGGCTTATATAATCAAACTACACTACACACTACAAATAACATTGCACAATCACAGCCATAACAAAGTAATAATAAGTTGACAAATATATTTGCTAATATCACTAAAAATGAAATGTACGTACTATATCTAAGTTTAATTTACGCAATACTATGTTTATTTAACATAATTACTGCCTTTTTCCGCTGCGGATTATCAGATTTTGAGCGTATTTTCTATTATATCTTATAGTGCGATATCGCGACGGTGGTGAGTTCAATTCCAGTTCGAGGGAGTGAATTATTATTTTTTTTTTTCATTTCCTCACTCTGGTAATAAGGGAAAGCCCTACATTGAGTTCCGCGACTCAACACGCAATGCCTCTAGAATTTTTTGGGAAGTGTGGAACAGAGTTTACTTAACACTAAATTCCCAGGTTCCCTCTGCCTACTATGCTATGTGAGGAATACAGCGTGAAGCTAAAAAAAATATGTTCATTGGTTCACTTTGGTAATTGAATTCCGCAACTCACATTTATCAATTCGATAATTGGGCGGATGTAGTAACTAAGTTTTTAGTAGAGGTAGTATACTTTTTTTTTATTCTTTCTTCGACGACCCCCGTCCGGAGTGGACGGTGGACGTCATTTATAAATGACCCAATACTGAATAATCCTAGTAATATTAAAATATCAAAGTTTATGAGGTACAAGGTAAAAGGTACTAACCGGATTTAGATGTGTAGTGTTGATGGTGAATAATAAAAGTCTACTCACGTTTAGCACTGAGTTTAATCAACACCACTTTAAATGTACATACAGTGATAGCACAAATGGTAAAATCACAATTAAGCACGGTACAGTATATATAGGAAAGTCAACCACAAACATATATATTTAACAGAACACGAAAGATAAAAAGATCTGGAATGAAATAATAAAGAAAACAAAGGAACGTATGGAAAGCGCATCGAGTGGCAAGCATCGACTGTTAGAATTGTAATATGCCGTCGACAAGGGTAGGAGTAAATATTACTCCTCACCGGTTCAATCGACGGCAGCGAGCGCTTTTGTATAAATATACTAAATACAAATACTTGTTATAAAATATAAATATTATATTAAATATATATATGTAGTCGTATGTATATAAATGATAAATTAATAAATTACTATATTGAAACATATAAATAACACATATTAAATAAACTGTAAATATAAATAGTAGTTCCCTAAAGATGAATTAAAAAAAATAAATCATCTTCACGCTGTATCCCGCACACAGCTGCCGGAGGGAATCTGGCTGGAGAGAGTCTAGTGTTAAAACACTCCATGTCTAATTTTCCATCGAATTCTGGAGGCATTACGTGTTGAGTGACGGAACTCAACGCCTCGCTTTGCATCGAAGCCAGAGCGAAGAACGGAAAATATAAATATAAATAAATATTTCATTTTCTCGAGGGAGATGGAACCCACAACCAGTCACACTTTGTGTCCCTGCGCCACGACTGGCCTAAGATGAAACTTTACAGTAATATAGCTAATACACCAGAACAACACATAGGCTTCAATTTATGTAAAAATTGTGTATAATTGGGCTATATTATAACAATAAGACTAAGCGGACGAAGCCGCGGTTGGGCCGCTAGTTATAATATGTACATAAAAGTGACATAATACGTATAAAAATTTTAACGTAGCGGGACTCGAATCCGCGCCTCCTGGAAACCGGTCAGGTGCTCTGACCACTAAGCCATAAGTTCTCATCAAGCTACGTCGAAATTTTTATAAGCTTGTTACAACTTATTTATGTTGTTAGCATTGTAAGTTTTAGTAAGCGTATAAAAATTTCGACTGTTGGGTTCACACTGTGCCGCTGTACCAAGACGGCCCAAAATAAATACATTAGTTAAAATTGTCACTGAATCATAAATAAAAAGCATATAAGTAAACAGTTAATTTAAATTGTATTTATTAGGATTTTTATAAATTTCAGTGTTTATGTGCCTAAAATTACAAAAAAAAATACAATATTCTAAATCCTTACATACAAACATACATCAATATAAGAAATTGGTATATAAAAACTGTAACTTAGGTTAAATATATCGAAAAAATATGTTCTTAATTCTTTAGAAAATTCCATAAATAAATTAATAATTTAACATATTATTGCTTAATTACAGTTATACAGGGTGGAAGAGGCAGCACTCCATTTACGGAAACAGCATATAGGGTAAAATATTCCAAACCTATACCTAAATAAATTAATCAAGATGCCTCAACAGTTTGGACGTAGGATTTTTTTTTCATTTCACGATTTTTATCCATACCTGTATTTCGTGTGACGCGATTACGTATAGATCCCAATAACATAAACACTTACTACTACAAAAATACTACTAAAGGTTAAACAACTTTGAACTTTATCGCCAATACATACGACTCGATTTCGAAATGAGGCGTGTGCGGCGGTGTTCCTTTGATAGGTTTATGTGTGCGTGCGTCATCCTTACAAATGGCGTTTTGTTTTAAAATGACAATTTTATTATTTATTTTGTTTGAAAAAAAAACTTTTTCATTTTTGGGAATTTATTTTTTTCTGAATTATATTAGGCTTTTATAGAGTAGTTAAAACTGTGGTTTCATTTAATGTGGTGCTGACACTTCCACCCTGTATAAATTTTCACATATTTACATTTATAATATAAGAAAGATGTGAATGTCTATACAATGTTGTATACCATTTGGGTTCGAACTTACAATCTCAGTCGTAGCGCAGGGGCACAAACCATGCAACTATTAACGCGACTGGTTGTGGGTTTGATTCCTACTTAAGGAAATAAAATAATAAATATTTTGATTTTCCTCGCTTTCGTAACGAAGCAAAGGGCGACGTTTCAACACGCAACGCCTCCAGAATTAGGCGAAAAGTGAGGAACGGAATTGTCTTCATGGGAATGAATTGTCTTAACATCCCATCTATCCCAGGTTCCCTCTGTCTACTCTGCTAAATGTGGGATACAGCATCAAGCTTTTTAAAAAATAAGATTATATTTACATCTATACATATTATATAAGAGAAAAATTAACATATGATATATTAAATATTTCATTTCTTCGAGTGGGAGTCGAACCCACAATCTGTCGCGTTGGTATTCACACGTGTGTGCCCCGAAATTAATACGTGGAGCAAAAACTTTGCATCCCTTTTTATAAAAATTGTGCGGACTGTGAAGTATAAAAATTTTAAATGAAACTATTTTAACCGGATTAATCGCGTATTTTTAAAATTATACATTTTTGGAAACCCGACGTTTCGAACACTTTGCAGTCCGTGGTCACGGGTAGACTGAGGTGACATTCGTCTGTTCCGCCTGTCCGGTTAAAATAGTTTCATTTAAAATGTATATATAATAGTGAAAACAAAAGAACTTATTAGTATAAAAATTGGCACAGTTGCAGTTTATATGAAGAGAGATTTTATTTTGTGGTAGTTTTATTTCAATCGTTTTATTGTCACCCGACGAGAATAGAGGTATGTTATATGTCTGACGTGTCTGATTTTGTGGTTTTTCTGTATGTCTGTCTGTGGCAACCTAGCTCTCAATATTAAACTTAATTTAGTTTTTTTTTTAACGATGACTTAATCGAGAATGTCCTTAGCCACAATTCAAGAAATTATATTCAACTCTTCGAAGGTTATCAGCTCTGTTGTAGCTGTTTTTTTTATTTTATTAAATTTTATGTGTCAAGGGTTTAATTATTTATCAATTAAAAATACAAAAGTTAGTACATGTGACAGTTGATACTCCACAGATTATACTAAAATCATAAACTAAATCCATTCTCGGGTATATATTGCATTATTGGCAGCGTGAACTGTGGGTCAGTAGTTGAGTTCCCGTCGTGTCTGCTCTTCTTGCACAAATAACGTTTGGATTTTATGTTTAAATGTACCTGAGAATTTAAAAAGTACAAAATTATTTTTGGGTTTTTTTTGTATCACGCTGTATTCCTCATACGGCAGCTGTTTCCCTTTCTCCGCCGATTTCTGGAAGCATTGCGTATTGAGTGGTGGAACTCAACCTGAGACAAAACGAGGTTTGTCTGAAGACTAGAGCGAAGAAATAAAAATATTAATATTTCATTTCCTCAAGTTGGAATCGAACTCACATCACATTGCGTGGCCCCTGCGCCACGACTGATCTTTAACGCCTAGCGTATTTTTAGTTAAGTTTATTAAAAAAAATCAGCTTCGCGCTGTATCCCGCACACAGCAGGGTAGGCAGAGGGAACCTAGTGTTAAGACACTCCGTTCCCCACTTTCTGCCGAATTCTGGAGACATTGCGTGTTGAGTGGCAGAACTCAACACCGCGCTTAACCTCGACACCAGAGCGCAGAAATGGAAATATAAATTTAAGTAAATATTTCATCTCCTCGAGTGGGGATCGAATCCACGACCAGTCGGTTTTACAGTTACACCTCGTGCTACGCCACGACTAGCCTCAAAGTTAAGTCTCTTTAAGTTTATTATTACACTTAAATTACAGCAGCGGAAACAACGCCACACTTTGTTTTGCCAGAACGAAAAAATGCAAATAATTTATTCTCGAGAGTCGAGTACCAATCCACAATAAACGTATGATAATATATACAATCCTCACTAATAAAAATCTAACAAAAGTAATGCTATTATAAACAAGCAACCTTCAAATCAGTCAACCGACAAAATTCACAAACTATTATCTTCTGTAGCTGCTATTTCCATAGAAAACCATTCATTCAATATCACATATTCAATTAGACACTCACTCACTCACTTCACGTCATTCATTCACTGACTCCCAACAGCTCGCTAACTCACTCTCTCACTCACCTGCCTATGGTGCTTGTACAGGTTGGACTGCTGTGAGAACGTAGTGGGGCAGAACTCGCACATGAAGGGCCGCTCGCCGGTGTGCGTGCGTATGTGCGACTCGAGCTGGACTTTAGTCTGAAATTATAATAATAATTAATTAAATATATAGTAATATAAAGTAAGGTTGACTAATCGTGGCTGCCATGTGGCTATTTTGGTCTTTTTTCAACTTTTACGAATTTTCCTTACTTTGTCTTGTTACCTCAAAACAATCAACGGTAAGAATAAAATCCTAAAATCAAGTCTGAGGGACGATTCTAATGTTGAGTCTGGCGATTTTGAGATCGTTCTGTAATAACTTTGTTTTATAGAGTAGGAATATATAAGAATATAGTGTCAAAACATAACATTCTTCAATTTACACAAAATCGTAGAATCAATTCTACTAAGTATCAACATCATAGTTTCCGAATATGTAAAAGTACACTAAAAATATTCTAGAAAATTATATAACATGTAAATTTGCTAAATCTACATACAGGCTGTAAATAAAGAGTGCCAGTATCTTAAGTGATATATCTTAAATGGTATATGATTCATATTCATATATCCATTAAGTAGTAGTAGCAGCATTACCTTAGAAATCGGCAGAGAGAGAACGAAGAGAGAACGGGAAGTGTTTTAATGGGAACTGAGTATCTTGACACTAGGTTACCAACTTCACTCTACCTGCCCTGCTATGTGCGGGATACAGCGTGAACCTAAAAAAATATTATTAGTAGTATAGTATTATAAATATATTTTTCCCTTACTTACCGGAAATCCTTTCCCGCAGTGATGACACATTCTGTTGTTCGGCCTCCCTTTGTGCACTGCGCGTATATGCTGTTCTAATCCCACACGGTTTTTGGATGGCTAAAACATATTATTATTAATAGATAAATGATAATAAATAACTCTAAATGTTTGTAAATAACAATTTATAAAAGCGCAATTGAAACAGTTTGTATCCCAAGACCTTTGTGAATTCGATTCCCACTCGGGTGATTTAATTTTTCCATTTCCTCGCTCTGATCAAAGTCGCGATAATTTTGTGCTGTGTTGTGAACGAATGGTCTTAATACTAGGCTCCCTCTGCCTATTCTGCTACATGCGGGATATAGCGTGAAGCCAGAACAGGGTTTAAGTAATAGAAAAATCAATAAAAAAAAAATAAAAAAAAACATAAAATTAAACGAAATTTGCAATCGTCGCAGGCAACGCAAAATGGAGGGTTGAAGTTTTTTTTATACGAACAACAAAAGTGAGACCGCGGGCAACAAGTAGTTTATAATATTTTACCTTATTACATATGGGACATTGGAAAGTCCTGTGTAAATGTTTCTCCTCTATATGGTCGCGTAGCTTGGTTTTATCTGCGAACCGTTGGTTGCAGTGGTCGCAGATGAATCTGAAAATTATATTATGTGTTATAGCGTGAGACCAGTCGTGGCGCAGGGCACAAGCGTGCGACTGTAAACGCGACAGGCTGTGGGTTCGATTCCCAATCGATGAAATGAAATATTTCATATTTTTATTTATTGGGTCAGGTGTCGACACAACGAGCGGTGTTGAGTTCGGGCACTCAACAACTATTGCATCCAGAATTCGGAGAAAAGTGGGTAGCGGAGTGTATTAACAGTAGGCATCCTCTGCCTACTCCATTACATGGTCAGTGTGCACACGTGGCACTGTCAGAAACTTAATTGGAAATGAACCCATTACTGACGCACGTTATTTATACAATCTGAAATAATATAATGTCAACTACCGACATTAAACTACCCACTACATTGTAAAAGAAACGTTGTCAGTCAATACAAATAGTTTTAATCATTATTCTTTACATATATTTCAGTTAATATTTATTATTAATTAATTTAGGTGCATGTCTTGGTTACAGTTAACAATAAGAACATTACGAACAAAAATGAAAGTTTTGCTATACAATTGAAAAAAAATATCTAAAAAGATAAAATAACTACAAAACATATGAAAAAACCAAAACATCTATAACATCTAAATTAAAATCTCAAAAAATAAACATAAGCTTCTCACTTCAATTGATCATGAGTGACATGTTTCAAGCTGTTCCTTAGATGTCGTTGATACGAACATACTGACGAAAATCCGATGCCGCAGGATATACAAAACGCTCTGTTAGTTGAATTTGTGCCTTTACTCTGAAAGTAATAGTAAATATGAATATTTTAAAGTTATGTAAGGCAACTAAAAGCGCGGCGTTGAGTTCCGCCACTCAACACGCAATAACTCAAGAACTGGGAAAGAGGGCAACGGAAGGATTGTAATGGCAACTAGTGTTATAACACTAGTGTGAAATACTTGGATAGGGAGGAGGCGAATTAAGGAGGCATTGAGCATTTTTGAGTGACACAACTCAACGACGCGCTTTGCCTTGTTGCCAGAGCGAAGAAATACAACGATTAAAAAATTTATTTCCACGACTGGCCTCCATTTTTTTATTATTTTAAAACGAAGTATTTCCGTGACTGGATATCGAATCCACAACCATCTCCTCACTGACATATTTATTTTCCATTCACTTGTTTGTATTAATTAAAAAAAAAATCTTTTAATAATATTATAGACAGTAGACCTACCTCGTTATCATGTTTTTCTAAATGTCGTTTCAAACTAGTCTTCCATCTGAACACTTTGTTGCACACTGTACAAGGAAATTCATTTTGTGATTCGTGTACTGCTCTAGAAAAGGACAAAAATATTTAAATTATACCAAATAATGATATTTACATTATAATCAAAAAATAAATATATTATAATAATACAAATAATTTAAAAATGAGGCCGGCGTGGCGCACTGGCGTGTGAATGTAAGCGTGACGGTTGTGGGTTCCCATTTGGGGGAATGAAATATTTAATATTTTTATTTGCTCAATCTAGTAGCAAGGCAAAGCGCGGCTTTCAGCTCCACCACTCTATATGGGTACCCACTGCTATTCAGCTAAAAAAAAAGGAAATATTACTTAAATGGACGATGCCGCAGGTAAAAAACTAGTATAAAATATAAATAAGACTTACAATCTATGATTCATAAGCCCAGCTCTATGGCTGAAGGTCTTGTCGCACTGCGAACACTCCACCCGCGCCCGGTGAGTGTCGCGGTGGTAGCGATGGGTGTCCAGCGAACTGCGGAGAACGGAGAAATAGGCACTTGAGTCATAAACATAAAATACATATTATAAGTCTATATCTGTTATTCTTGCTTTTTTTAGCTTCCCAGCATGGAGCAGGGTAGGCAGAGGGAACCTGGGATCCTAGTATTAAGACATTCCTTTTCCCATTAACAGTTCTGTTCCCCACTACCGGCAAATTCGAGTGTTGCTTCCGAGTTGAGTGGCGAAACTCAACGCCGCGCATAGCCTCGTTGCCAGAGCGAAGAAATGAAAATATTAAATACTTCATATACTCGAGTGGGATCGAACCCACAACCTGCTCCCTGCACCTGCGCCACCACTGGCCTCATCTACAATGTTATGAATTATAAAAAAGAAAATATGTAGATACATAACTAATATAATGATACAAAACACAACTTAACACTTCTCTACCACAGGAACCAAAACACATACAAAAAAAGCGGAGACTTAAGTCACTAATGAAACTCACTTAGATATTTTTCCGCATACATTACACTGATATTTCTTTAATGTTTTATCGTTATTGTGTTTCGTGTATATATGTTGCTGTATTGTCTTTAGGTCGGGGGTTCTTTTCCCACAAACTGGACATTCATACCTGAAAACAATTTTTTATCAAATATATAGATATAAAGTCATTCTGGCACAATTTAAAATAAATAAAACATTTATTCTAATTTATTATTGAGGCCAGTCGTAACACAGGGGGCTCAAGCGTGCGATGGTAACCGCGACAGGTTGTCGGTTCGATTCCCACTCGAGGCAGTGAAATATTTAATATTTGCATTTCCTTGCTCTGGTAACGAGTTCTCTGCTCTCTGCGTACTCAGCTATGTACATAATATAGTATGAAGCTAAAAAAAATATACTAATTATAAACCTAAAGAGTATGTTTAGCTATGCGCGCTAATCTCAGGAACTCCCACCTGATGTCAGTATATCCGAGGTCAGTTCAATGTCAGTCACATAGAAACGATTCCTCGATAAATGGACTATACAACAAAAATAGATTTTTCAATTTCAGCTCAGCAGTTCCTGAGATCAGCGCATATAACCAAACAAATTTTTCAGGTTTATTATATTAAGTAAAGATATATGAAGTGAGTTTGTGTATGGAATTTTCATAATTCACTGTAACTGATCGATGTCACATGGAAGATGCATGAGAAAATGTATTTTTGTCGGTTAGTCAGTTTTTCCGTGTATGTCCATTTATTCAGACTAATCTCAAAATTGACTTAAATGTAGTTTCACTATTATATTTTGGCAATCTTTTCTGAACATTTAACGTTTGTTTTATTTAAATCGGTTCATAATAAGTTATCAATATAAAGTATTTTGTTCGACAAAATTACATATAAACATTAGTTTTCAATGTATAGATAACGTTTCTAAAAGCGTTGGAAATCGCTAGTATTTAAGATAATAAAAAAAAACAGCTTTACACTGTATCCCGCACACTGCAGGGTAGGCAGAGGGAACCTAGTATTTAAAACTCCGTTCCCCACTTTCTGCCGGATTCCGGAGGTGCGTGTTGAGTGGCAGAACTCAACGCCGCGCTTTGCCTCGACACAAGAGTGAAGAAATGGAAATATAAATTTAAGTTAATATTCCATCTCCTCGAGTGGGGATCGAACCCACTTTACAGTCGCACTTCGTGCCCCTGCACCACGACTGGCCTCAATTAATATAATAAAATATATATAAAAAATTACCTTCTCATATGTCTTTTGTAATGCGTTGTAAAAGCTTCTACTGATGATATAATTGTTTTACATATAGAACATATAAAATCACCTTTCACCTGTAAAATTAAACTAAAGCTTTATATAGCATTCTTTTTTAGTTTCACGCTGTAGCCCGCACATAGCAGGTTAGGCAGAGCACCCGGGAATCTAGTGATATGACACTCCGTTCCCATTCTTCGTTGCCCATTTTCTTCCGAATTCTATAGGCATTGCATGTTGAGTGGCGAAACCCAACAATGCACATTGCCTCGTTACCAGAATGAAGGAATCGAACCCAAAACCGCGTCGCGTTTACAGTTGTCTGCTCGTGCCTACGCAACTCGTCTAAGTTCAAAGGTTATATAGCTTACCTATAATTTTAAAGCAATATGACGTCATCATATAGCAGTAAGCAGGACAGCATCTGAATGTATTGTCACGAAAGGAAATGAACTTAGTGATCATTCACTCCGATCTCCACTTGCTACTCAAATAGACATAATGAACCTAGCGTCGTTTTTCGTAAAAATCCAAATATATTATATTAATTGGATGTATATTTTAATAAATAAATCATTTTAATCATTTATTCACTGTCAGTCAAAAAAATTAAAATTTACAAATCCGAAAATGTCAGTTGTTTCAGTCACCAAACTTATCGCATAATTTTTACTAACATAATTTTTCTTTGAAATACCCACATAAAACATTATTTCACTAGTAGTCAAAAACATTCACACCTACCTCCCGAGTGCTAAAACATTAGATGTGAGTTATGGCAATTATGTCAGCTATATCAGTTATGTCAGCTGTGTCAGTCAAAAAACTTACCTCATGTTTCTTGCTCCTATGAGTTTTCATGGATACTTCAGTATTGAACACAATTAAACAACTTTCACATTTATATTTGGCATTTAAAAAACTGTCTTTTTCCGACATTTTCGTTCTTTCCGCTTGCATTTCCTCGTAGGAGAGATCTATTGTTATAATTTTTGTTTTCGTTTCCTGTATTTTTATAAATAAGAGGGTTTTTAAAAACTTTTTTTACAACACATTGTCTGCACATCTCACTTAAAGAGATTATTTATACACATGTATATTGTGTATAATAAAAAAACTTACCGTATGACATTTCTTCTTACTTTTACTTCTATTTTTATCTGTATTTTGCTTTACATTATCCAAAAAAGATTGTATTTCCGTATCTATATCTTTTATATCCGATTCGGAAACTGAATTGTCTAAATTATCTTCTAAAAAATTAGAAACGTTAAGTAACGGAGGTTAACAATATATCGTTCATTTGATAAAATAAATAAATCAAATAAATCAGGCTTCACGCTGTATCCAGGCAGGCTTCGCAGCAGGATAGGTAGAGGGAACCTAGTATTTAAACACTCAGTTTCCCACGTTCTGCCGAATTCTGGAGGCATTGCCTGTTGAGTGGCAGAACTCAACGCCGCGCTTTGCCTCGATACAAGAGCGAAGAAATGGATATATAAATTGAAGTAAATATTTCATCTCCTCGAGTGGGGATCGAACCAACAACCAGTCGATTTTACACAGTCACACTTTGTGAGACCCTGCGCCGAGTCTGGCCTCAGTGATACAACAATTATTTAAAAAAAATATATTTAAATATGTGAATGTGTGAAGAAAGATTATTATCAAACTTAGATTGCGTCTCCTGTAATATTTCCAGAAGGTGCAAGCACGTCATGCACGGGACGCAGCGTAAAAATATACTTACCTTTATCATCAAATTCAGATTTAACATCATCCATTTCTATAATTATGTTATTTAACTCCATTTTCATATCCGTATTCGTTTGATTAAGAATAATCTAAAAAAAATAGAACCATAAAAACATCATAAATCATTTTTTTTATCTATTGATGGAAATTAGATTTTCTGTTTTAATTTTATTTTATACAGAGTGTTTTAGTTTCACCACTTTAAATGAAAGCAGTTTCAACTACTCTATATAATCCTAATACAATTAAAACAAAAGAGATTTTGCGCGTGCGAAGTGATTTTAATTAAATTCAAAATAAATAATATATAAATATACTTATTTAGAAAACGTATAAAAATTTGAACGCAGCGGGACTCGAACCCGCGCCTCCTGGAAACCGACCAGGCGCTCTGACCACTAAGCCATGCGTTCTCGCCAAACTGCGTCGAAATTTTAATACGCTTGTTACAACTTATTTATATTGTTAGTATCTTTGTAGGGAGATTTTTACAAATTTCCGCTATCCAAAGATAATTACTAAGAATTATCGTTTGACAAGGGAGAATACTATTTTTTTAATATTTTTTAAACATTTTTAAAGTGTTATTCCACACTTAGGAAAGAAAAATACTTATTTAGAAAACGTATAAAAATGTATAAAATTTCGACGCGTCAACATTTAGTGTGTCAACATTTATACTGATATATCAACCTACCTCATTTTTTTTTCTTAAATCTATTTGTGAATCGTTCGTTTCATTCAACATGTTTTCTAAAATTTTCTCTTCTATTTTGATATCTCGTAAGCTTCCTTTTTCATTTGTTATATCAACTGGGTCTTTGTCATCTTGTCGAGAAATTTTCCTCATTTTATGTATACTCTATAATAAAAATATTACAAAATAACAGCTTCACGTTTTTTCCCGCAAAGCAGAATAACCAGCTTGACACCGCGTTACGTCTTGCCAGAGTAGGAGAGATGAAAATAATTAATTCTCCCAGTTGGAAATCGAACCCCCAACCATCGCGTTTACAGCAGTTGCAGTCTGATTGACTGTAAACACGATGGTTGTGGTCAAATGCAGTATAATAAAAGTATTATAGGTGGTATGAGGGCGAAGCCGCGAGTGGGCCGCTAGTGTATCACTACACCTAGGGTCTTATCCTTAGGAAATCTGTGGTAATATGAAGTTCAGCTTTATAGTCCGCTATTCAATGATTGCCTGAAAAATTATAAAAGTTTACCTTTTTCTTTCTTTTGTATCTTTTAACATCACATATAACTGTTTGTATGTCTTCATTTGGTTCACCATCTGATATATCAGCATTACTATTATTTTGATTTTCTGATTTATTATTATCTGTAACAAGAAAAATAATTATAAGCAATGAAAGTACTACTTGACTTGAGGCCGGTCGTGGCGCAGCGGCACGAGGTGTGACTGCAAAACCGACTGGTTGTGGGTTCGATCCCCACTCGAGGAGATGAAATATTTACTTAAATTTATATTTCCATTTTCTTCGCTCTGGTATCGAGGTTAAGCGCGGCGTTGAGTTCTGCCACTCAACACGCAATGCCTCCAGAATTCGGCAGAAAGTGGGGAACGGAGTGTCTTAACACTAGGTTCCCTCTGCCTACCCTGCTGTGTGCGGGATATAGCGTGAAGCTAATTTAATTTAATTTAATTTTTTTTTTGAAAGTACTACTTATAGTATATTTCATTTATTTACATATTTTTTTAGAAGAAGCAAGGAGCAATTAGTGTCCAGTTACTCCATTTTCCACCTAGCGCCTACCTATTCACTTAATCAAACATACAAAATGTTTTAATTTTTATTATCTAAAGTAATTAATATTATAATACTGAACTAAACTCATTCAAAGCAACTCTGGTTGAATAAAAACTTTTATATCAGAATTTAATATCTCAAATTTTAAAAAAAAATTATTTAGAAAGCCCATATATGGAAACATACAAAATCATGTTAATTGTATTAAGGTAACCCATTTTACCACTTCCATACAACCACTGATGAATATAACATGTGAATCCCATGATCTATTTGATTTTAATAGATTTGATAACATCCAATTTTTTTAAGTGTGTTTATTAAAAAAAGTAATTATTAATTATTTTTTAATAAAAACTTAAATACAATGCATCTTGAAGATAAAAGAGAATATTATTTTACTTTAAAAAACAATTTTTTAAAAGAAAGAGTACATACAAACTTAAATTATAATAAAACAAAAAATCAAGTATACTAAGACATCACAAGATAAAACAAAACAAAGTGTAAAGTCAAAACAATAAATACTAAAATTCTTACCATTTTTTTCAAGTTTTATATCATCTAAATTATCAGCTATTATAGATATAGGGGTATTTGTATGCACTTTCAATCTGGGACTTCTTGATACATCACTTAACAGGCACTCATTCAAATTCTGTAAAAGTAATTATTTACACTAAAAAAATAAGAGCATAAAAGACTTGTAATAAAAACATCATAAACACAATACAAATTGAGGCCATTCTGATGCAGTGGCTCAAGCTTCTTACTGTAAATGCAGTTGATGATTGCCACTTAGGAAAATTAATTATTTATGTTTACATTCTGGCAAACAGACAAAGCGCAGTGTTGAGTTCTGCCACTCAAAAAAAATATTCAAGATATAAATCATGGCAAGACAATGGGGAATATAGTGCCTTAACACCAGGTTCCCTCTGCCTACTCTGCTACAATTTCCAGGGTGGAAGTTATAAAATATTACAATATATATATATAGTTCTTATGTGTTGTTAAATCCCATTAGTTTGTTTTTTTTTTCTTATGTAGTAATAAAATTTTGTGTAAAAGTAATTTTAAAGATATAAAAAAATGTAAACAAAAAGTATACTATTGGTGCATGTTGTGTCTGCCTGTAAAGGGAATAACACTTAGCAATGTATTTTATTGTTATTATTATTTTATATTCATGTACTGTGTATATTCTGTTGGTGGACCTTATAAATAAATAAATAAATAAATAAAATAAAACAATAAATACTATTAGTTCTGTTTTGCATTCTTTTCAAAATCCAAAATGAAATAGTTTTTTTTTCTAGCAAAGATAGCAATGCTTATCTCAATAAATATTCCTTATCTATGCACACTACTACAGAAACTTTCAAGGGGACTCCATTTCTTTTTTCATCTAATTATTAAAAAGAATTATTGAATTCATATTCCATTTTTCATACTTCTTAGATTTATAAAATCAAAGCTTTAATATAACTTACCTCAGTATATGTTTGTAATATCCTATAGGAATCTTTCACTTGTTCTCTAAAAGCTAATACTTTATGCAGAATTGCTTCACACTCCCAACATATAATAGGTACCATCACTTTTATGTCATTTAGCTGTAAATAAAATAAAATATGCATATATAGAATGGTCCATGGTTTATATAACAAATAATGCAATAAAATAAAAATATTAAATATATATAATAAGTGAAGAACCTAGTGTCAAGACACTTGGTTCTTCACTTTCTGCAATTCAAGACTATTTAGGTTGAGTGGAAGGACTCAAATGCAAATAATATTTTCTTGCCAGAGCAGCAAAATGGAATTAATTCCTCAGGGGGAAACAAACAATGGAATTGAACCCATAATCATCACATTTACAATTAAATGCTGTTTCATTGCTCCACAATTACAATTACAATAAAGTAACAAATTTGTCATGTCTTTGCATTTTTAATTTATTATATTTAAATATCAATATTTATTTATGTGATACTTTAACTATTGTTATAATACATGTTAAAGGGTAACTATTACAAAATATAATCAAGTTATTAAATATTTAGTATAATATTATTATTTTTATATCGAACATTACTTTGACTATAATTTTGAAAAAAAATTGAATATATCTTACAGGAATTTCATTTAATATGTCCAAGTAGTATTTCTTCAATTTTTCATCTCTAACTTCGTGAATGGATCGACCAACACATAAACAAGCCATACATAAAAGATTGTTTAAAATATCATCTTTATTTTCCATTTTTAATAGAAAATCATAAATAATTTTCTATTGAATTTATCACTGAAGTATGAAATAAATTACAGAGGTATGTAGTGTTATACTAAAAGACACTACAGTTGACAAGTTTTTTTCTAGTTACAGGATATAATATTGCAGTTTTATTTTATAAAATTTAAATTAATTCACTTTCTCTTATTATTAGAATCAAAACTTATATTAAAATATACAGCTTTATAAATAATAATATCACGTAGCTATACTAATTGTATACGTTATAATAAATAAACGAATGCTATTTATATACTTTGTTAATATCAGTTTTATTTATAACTTTCCCTTTCGCTTCTATTTAAAAACAAAACAAAACAATGAGACGCCATTGTTATATTAGTTTTTAGGGATGTACTTCTCATATATTGGTTACAACTTTAATATATCGATTTAAATAAATAATCTCTTAACACATTTTACTGCGCTGTTATAATCAATATGACAAGAAACAAATATATATTTGAAATAAATTTCACTTATAACTGTATTTTCTACATATATAAATTAACTTAGTGAATAAAATGAATTAAAACAGAAATTCTCTGTAATTAATATTTTAACAATACATCACTAGGGAGAATCTGACATTTAGAATGTTACCATATATATAAAATAATACGAAATTTTCACATCCAGCAATACCGTGTAAAGCAGCCATTTTGTGGTGTCGTTGTGGCGTTAAAATATTCTTCTAACAATTTCGTCTATTTTACATGGGAGTATTACTTTTTGTTATGATTGATAACATATTGTGATAATTTTGATTATTCAATACAAAATAAGTATTATAAATTTAGCTGTTAGCTTTGGATATTATTAGAACAAATTAAAGCTTATAACCTTATTTGGATAGTTAACTAATAAAAGAGAAACTTTTAAAGTAAATTTGAAGCTAAATATAAATAAATTTGTATATTTAATTTGTCCCGCGAAATCTTTATAAGTTTAAAATGGAGCAAGATGTGGACACAGGCTACAGGACTTTATGTTGCACTTGTTTAAGCTCTGATAGGAATGTTACGTCTATAAATGGATTGACGTCTATATATCAGATATTTAGATTGATTATGTATGATTATGCCGGCGACCGGGTGAGTTTAATTAAATATAGTGTTATGAATTTATTGTATAATGAAATTAATGACTTTGTGCTTAATTATAAGTTGCTTTAAAAGTACATATTTGTGAAATGAAGAATATAGTAGAAACTGCTTAATTATTTGTTGGATTTTAAATATATGTTTAGTTAATTTACTTTAGAAAATTTTCATATTTTATAATCAATAAAATATTAATCTTTTATTAATCAACACTATTATTTAATTATACCTAATAATATGCAATGGCTAAACATTGATACAACATTTATCTAGCCTTTTAAATTTTTTAACTACTCAACTAAGCAACTTAACTAATCAAAATAAACTTAAAAACCTATATACATATATATAAATATATAAATTGATTTCAGTTTGGTGATTCAATAATAGAATTAGATCAAGTAGTCTGTTGGGAGTGCCTTGCTATAATGAAGAAATTTGCGAGATTTAAACGTCAAGTCCACAATGCACAAGAACATTTACGAGTATTGGCTATAAGTCAATCTCAAGAGGTATTTGTAAATTTGTTGTAAAATACCACTTAAAAGATTTCATTTTCGGATTTGTTTAGATATAGTTGTAGGTCTTAATTATATTCTTTATATAAATATTTACATTATATTTAAAACTTAATTGTTTCTAAGAAGCCATTCTTAAGTTAAGTTTCAATCAAACAAGTATATGCCATTGGGCAATCAGGATATGATATTCAATTCCTACTCTTATAAATAAGGGGCAGCATTAAAAGATTACATAACATGCAAAGCTTGCAAAGTTTCTCTCTGCATAATTATTTCTCTTGCAAAGTTTTTTTTAGCAATAAATATGTGGAAAAATAAACTTGAAACAAATATGTTTTTCTATTCAACACCAATTTGACCATCTAAACATACATTTGAATATAAATTTATATAGCCATTTCTTAATTCATTTAAATTTGTTAAATTTTATTACATTTCTTTACAGACCATGGACCATACGTACATGTCGCAAACACTATCATCATTAGAATGCGTAATAAAAACTGATTATGATAAAGTAATAGCGAATTATACACAAAATATCGATGACAGTGTCATATTAGAAAAAGATTGGCATCCTCAGTACATTACTGTGACAACAGCGCAAAATATAAAAAATGAAAGCTACGATGTGAGCCGAGCTTTGAGAGATCATATCAGTTTGGGTATAGAAGATCAGGTTATTGAAGGTGATATTTTGTTTATTATGTATTTTATCTTTCTGCCATTTAAGATATAATGAGAAAATAATATCTTTTTTTATATTTAATTGGATAATGTTAATTTATATTTTTGATTCAGTATTTTTTTTTTGTAAATAAATCTTTGTAACAACTAACTTTATTCTCTACTTTGTCTAACTACCTGTAAGAGAGTATTATGTTATAATTGTTTAAATTAAATGGAATTTGAACCAATAACCACCACATTAAGTTTTTCTTTTCATTTTTTTATACATAAATGCACACATAATAAGTCTGGGTTTGATTCCCATTTGGGAGAATGTTCGTATTAAAATTAAAACCATAGCACTGAGTTTCACACAACATTCACTCTCTTATCACATTTAATGTAGTCCCACAGTCTCACCAAAACTTACCTGTGCGGTGGTTTAGGTCTTTTCGGCCTCATGTTTCAATGATTTGGTCAGGTGCGATTTTTACTCTAGCAAGTTGAGGTTCGCACATACAGTACGGTCGACGTGACGTGGCCGCTGCCGGAATTTTTCTTGCTTTGTTTTTTTTAGCCGATCGCAAGCATACAATGTGCAAAAGTTCAGAAAACCTTATTTAAAAGCGGCCTTGGTTCCGAGAACGTACTGTAAAATACAAAATGGGCGGTCCTGACACTAACTTCTCTGCTATAAAATTCAACTTCTTTTTTATTTTAGTTCCAGAAATGGTGTTAGACAATACAATGACCGGTGTTATGTCTCACATAGTGGTTGGTACTGACGCGATAGTCAGCCCCTTTACAGGGGTTAAGGGGGAATTACCGGAACTGACTATTGAGTGAGTTTTTCTTTTTTTTTTTAATAAAATTAAAATAATATGTTTATTATATAAAATATGAATAAGAAGCCATCGAAGACTGTAAACGGTTGTAGCTGATATTCCCACTCGAAGTAACGCAAAGACGTTGACTTCCGTTACTTAACACGCAATGCCTCAAGAATTCCGTGGAAAGTGGAAAACGCAAATGTCTTAATGGAGAATGGAGTCTTAACACTAATTTCTCAGGTTCCCATTGCCTATCCTGCTTGCTGCTAGCATGCTTTGTATGGGATATAGCGTAAAACTTATAAAACTGTGAGGCCAGTCGTGGCCCAGTGGCATAAAGTGTTAGTGTAAAATCGACTGGTTGTGGGTTCGATCCCCACTCGAGGAAATGAAATAGTTACTTACATTTATATTTTCATTTCTTTGCTCTGGTGTCGAGGCAAAGCGCGGCGTTCTGCGACTCAACACGCAATGCCACCAGAACTCGGCGGAAAATGGGGAACGGTGTATCTTAACACTAGGTTCCCTCTGCCTACCTCCTCTGCCTGATGTGTGCGGGATACAGCGTGAAGCTGATTTTATTTTATTTTGTAATGGAACATAAAGTCATAAAACGATGTTTTTTTTTTATTTTCAGCCCAACAACCAATCCGGATACGGTTATAATAACGCAAAAATGTAAAAATGATACAATATCTCACAATGATTTGAAATCTGGATATAATACTGTATTTATGTCTGAAGCTGAAATGCTCGAGGCTAGGTATTTATGTTTTTTCCTAAATATCTGTGCTGTTTAAATTGAATTTATATTTCTATATATTATATTTTATATATTGTGTGTTAGATAACAGATTATATATCATTTTATTTGTTTGAATTACATTTTTTTTTCACTAATACTATTACTTGGGTGGGTGTTGTAGCTATAGCGATTGATATCATTGCGTCATTACAATATATAAAATCGTGAGTCCCGCCACTCAACACGCAATTCCCCAAAAATTCGGCGAAAAATGGGAAACAGAGTATCTTAACACTATATTCTCCGTGCCTAGCCTGCTATAGGTAAATAAAAACACTATATTAGATCATTGTGTTGAATGTTTTAATTTTTAGTAATTTTTTTTAGAGAAGAAGCCAAAACAAAAGTTCAATACACGAGTACAGCGTTTAAATGTGAATTATGTATAATAGGTTTTTACACACAACAGCAAGTTGAAGATCATTTTGTGGCTATGCATAGAAAGGTTAGTATAAAAAATATATTAACTCTATACATATACATCTGTCAAGATCATTTATCTCGAAATGGACTGGAGGTATCAGGCTGATATGAATATCAAATATATAAGTCTTAGCGGTCTTGCAGCATAGAAAAAATCACGCTTCTAAATCAACGCAATCGCAAGTTGTGTGATCAAAACCTATTGGGTACTTTCCTATAGGTTTTTTTACCCTGGTTACGATCTAGCCCCAAAGTACTCATTATGATGAATCATAAACGCCCAAGTTCGATGGAATTATGTCGCTTGGTTACAGAATTCTTATGGACATCTTCCAGCTCCATCATCAGACTCTGGTTACTAGCACTAAAGTCTTAGACGAAACAAAAACCTCTCTCTTATTTATTTTATACCCATATTGGTTTAACAAAAATGTACCTAATCCGCCATTCTGTACTAGCGGCCATCTTGAATTCGGGTTTTTTTAAATGTATTTTAAAAGTTAAGCCCTTTCATTTGATACGCATACTGAGTTGGTTGTTTTGAAATATGTACGGCATGTCAACGAAAATACGTTGACATGTGTCTTCAATCTTAAGACCTAGCCTCTTCATGTCCTGTTAGACCAGGGGTTCCCAACCTTTTCTTGATCAAGGACCACTTTTTTATCATTTTTGGTAGCAGGGACTATGTAGGTATAAGTCAGTTCGTCAGTGTCACAATCGTGTGACTGTATACGCGACGGTTGTGGGTTCAATTCGCAATATATCATTCGCGGACCATATTTAGGCCTCTGCGGACCACTGGTGGTCCGCGGACCACTGGTTGGGAACCACTGTGTTAGACACAGATCAACTAACTAGTGTGACTAAAGGAGTAAGTGGAGACCCCCTTACTCCTATTGTTTATAGCTAGGAAAAAGGTACTTTTGCACAACATAATCCTCGAATTTTCTCATGACGTGTCCTTACCATCAGAACCTTGATTCTCCTCCTAGCAATTAGTCGAAGTATTTTAATACTGTTTACCACGTTTTACCCCGCATGGAGCAGGGTAGGCAAAAGGAGTATAGTGTTAAGACACTGCTCCCCACATTCCGCGGAATTATATATAAAAAATCAATGTACAGGTGAAATCGTCAGCGCTCCTTGCGGGAGTAGCATATAGGATAAAATATTTCAAACCCATACGTAAAAATATTAGTCAAGATACCTCAACAGCTTAGACGTAGGATTATTATTTTCATTTCACGATTGTTATCCATGCTGTATTACGTGTGACGCAAAATCTCTCATTTTAATTGTATAAGGCTTTTATACAATATTAAAACTGTGTTTTCATTTAAAGTGGTAAAAATAAAAGCACTCTGTATAAATATTAAATATAATTATTATTTATTTATTTATTTATTTATTTAGATTCACCAGTGGTAAATTACATTCATTTTACAAAAATATTAACATTTTAATTCTATATTACTACTAAATGCATTACCTTTTAAGGCGAATACCTCATGCAATATAGGAGACTAGTGTATAAAAGTTAAATATATATATATATATATATATATATATATATATATATATATATATATATATATATATATATATATATATATATATATATATATATATATATATATATATATATATATATATATATATATTAATTATTGGTAAAGTCTAACTACATAAATTTAAAAAGGATAAGTTACTATAATTTGTTAAGAAAAAAAAAAATAACGATAATGGTAAAAATTACATAAGTAATAAAAATAAATATCATAAAAGCGAAATATACATAACATATATTTTTTAAAAGACAAGGCCTCGTACTAAGCTAAGCGAAGTTGCATAATAACATATTTCATACATCCCAAAATAACATTATTTTGAATTTTTTTAGAAACCAGGCCAACTAGCATGCAAAGTTTGCTACGTATACATACCGGAGGACAAACTGAACGAACACACAGACAGCCACTACTGGAGATATGTATGTAAACTGTGTAATAAATACGAAACAAGCAGCAAATTGATGAGTTTACATGTAAAGTCTCACATGGCGAAGACGCGGCCCAACGCTGTTATACAGATTGGTGATGATGATATGAAGGTTGGTGTGGGTTTGATTTTTTTTTTGGTTTTTGCTTTTTTTTCATAGCTTACCGTCGTATCTATTATTTTGTAGACCTGTTGCGTTTTGAATGTCGATGTTAAAAGCCCTGCTTTGTCTACCAGATCGAAGGAATGAAAATAATTCATATTTAAATGTCTCAATTTTTTTATTACCTATATAGTGGGCTAGTATCTCCTAAATAAATATGTAATTCTACACGAATATGAAATTTTCTAGTAAACCAAAAAAGAAAAGGAAATTAAAGCGAAATATAAAATTTCTACAATTTTTTAAACATTTTTAGGGCAGAAAGAAAAAGAAAGAACTAGAATTAGATGAAATAAAAGAAAAAAAGAACCCACCGACGTTAAGGAAACTATTGTCCAAAACGACAATAGTTGGCTACAAATGCTTGGAATGCGATATGTTCTTCAAGTGAGTAGTGGATACGAATTTTTGTAAATATCTTTTAAAATTTGACTGAAAGGCTCACGGGATTATTTTTCTTTTTTATTTACATTCCGGTAAGGATAAGTGCAGCGTTGAGTTCTGCCATTGAATTTTTTTTTCCATTTTTACAGAAATTCCCGAGCGCGCAAGAATCACGTCGATAGATTTCACAGAGAAGGCTTACAATGTGATCATTGTAAAAAGAGATTTGTAAATAGAACCACTTTGACAACGCATATGAGGTAAAAAAATATTATATTGCTTTAACTTCACGCTGTATCCCGCATATAGCAGAGAACTTATGAGATATTTATTAAATATTTAGGTGGAATCGTCGGCGCTCCTTTTACTGGAGCAGCATATAGAGTAAAATATTTCAAATCCGTACCTAAAGAAATTAATCAAGATACCTCAACAGTTTAGACGAAGGATTTTTTTTCATTTCATACTTGTATTTCGTGTGACGCAGTACGCAAGTTCGCATAGATACTAATAACGTAAACACATACTACTACATATAATGTTTAAAATATTTTACCCTAAATGCTGTTCCCGTAAAAGGAGCGCTGACACTTCCACCCTGTATATTTTATTCCTCCTAGTGGGAGTCGAACTGACACCCGTCGCGCTTATAATTGGACGCTTGTGCCACGGCGACTTCTTTTTTTTTCTGGGGAGACATTGTGAAAGTCTATTCTTTTGTTTATATTTTATAAATTTATAAAATTATAAAAGTTATTTTTGTCTGAAATCCCATACATTATAAATAGTATTGAGTGATTTTGTTCAAATGTTCGAATGATATTAATATTTTGTATTGTGTGTGTTAAAATATTATTTGTTATTTATATTACCTTTGCGAAATAAAAAATATATACCTACCACAATTAATTATTGGTCTTTAAAATGAATAATTAATTATTTGATTGGATACGATATTTTTTTTCACGCTTAACGCTTTTATACTGCATCAACTCAGTGTAAAGGTACTTCGTTCATAACGTTGAGTAGTGGAACTCTTATCTTCTTAATTATATTTTTTATTCTATTTTCCAGACTACACGAAGGTCCACTACCAAGAGAGGAATGTCCGATCTGTCACAAAATGGTCAGATCGATACAAATCAAGTATCACATACAAAGACATCAGAACACGAGTAAATACGAGTGCAGAGATTGCAACAAGGTGTTCAGCCACCTTGCCACGTATCAAGCTCATCTCAAATATTCCAGGCCCCATGCGTCCGATCAGGTTTTTAAGTGAGTTATTTTTTTAAAATAAAAATAGAAAATAATTCATTCACCAGAGTGGGCGTCGAACCCATACCTCGCGTTTTAATTAATTAAATATTTGTGACAGCTAAAAAATAAAAAAGAAATAAATACTTAGGGTCGTCGTTCGTATGTTATGATATACTTCACACAGTAACCTGCAAGTAGCAGGATAGGTTTTATTCTCAGAGCGAGAATTGAATCCACATCCGTCGCGCTTAAAACGAGACACTATACCGCTGCGCCACGACGGTTTCGTATGTGCATAATTTTTTTTTATTTTCAGGTTCCCGTGTCCAATGTGCAATAAGGGTTATCCGACAAAACAGAGTATGCAGGATCATTTTAACTATCAACATTTGGGGAAAACTACACACAAATGTCCTGTATGTAATAAGGTAAATAGATACATACTTTATTTTATAAAAAAGTTTTGTATCAGCAATTTTTATAATTATATGTTCTTGCCCCGCAAATGTTTTTTTTAAATTTATTATTAAAGCGAGGTAAGCGAGGGGGTTGAAGGTTTGGAAACACTAAACATAAATTGGCGGAATCAAACACTCTATTTTTATAAATATTTATAAATTTAAAATATTATAAATAAATTAAATAATATTATCAAAAATTACCATACCGAATTTTATTAAATTAAAATAATATCTTCTAGCCAATAGCGTCTCGAGCTAACGTAGAGAAACACATGATGCGGGTACACGGCGAGAAGAAACCGAAACCCAGAAACCATGTCTGTAAAACGTGCAAGAAGGGTTTTACTGTATGTATAAATATATTTATTTTTTTTCACTTTTCACGTTATATCCTGCATATAGCGGGGTAGGTAGAGAGAACCCAGTGTTAGGACACTCCGTTCTCCATACACCATCTTTCGAGGCATTGCATCAAGGGGCAAAACTCAATACTCCCGAACAGGGAAATGAAATTAGTTACAGGTTGCGAGGCTTAAGCTGAGCTTTGCATTTGTGTCTCTAAAAGTAGAGTCAGCAAAAAACTTAAAAAAATAGCGTAGTATTACTTATAAGTGATCAATGAAAACATAATAAAAAATTATATCACTTCTTTTACGCCGGACATTACATCCCCGTAATGTTGTGGGTTCCATGCCCGGTCGAAGGAATAAATTCTTTTCTCTGCTCTGGTAACAAGAAAAAGCGCGACGTGGTGTTCCGCCACTCAACATGCATTGACTTGAAAGACATGGGGAATGGAGAATTTAAACACTAAGTTCTCTCTTCCTATCGGAATCACTATGCGGAATATATGTTAAGGTAGTAAATATAATTGGTATTAATATTATTCTTACCGAAAGTGCGTGATTTTATTATTTGAGTGGAAATCGATCTCATAACCAATGTTTACAGTCACACGCTCGCACCCCTGAGCGCCACTTCTAACCTAATTTTGTGATTTTTTCAAGTATATTAAAATAATTATATATAATTTATTTTAGGACAAAAAAGCTCTGACACAACACGAAGTGATACATTCTAAGGAAAGACCTTTAACTTGTGACATTTGTCAACAAAGTTTCAAACAAAAGGCCTCTCTATATACACATAGGAAGAGGGTTCACAAAGTGTTCCCGGCGAAACGTATGGTCGAATTTATGGAAGTCAAAAACCAAAATGTATGATATAGTATAGTGTTGAAAGTTTTGGAAGGCGAAAAATTCGATAAAAAATGGTGTTTTAGTGAAATTTTGGGTAGAGACTTTTTAATAGGTTGGAAAGAAAAAAAATACCTTCACCCGGTTATGATGAACAGTGTTCAAAAGACTTGAGAATTCGAAAAAAGTTAAATTTGGACTGAATTTGAGTTAAATAGTGTTAGAAGCTTTGCAAGATTCCGAAAAATTCTACAAATATTAAGGACTGTAGTGAAAGAGATATTTAGATAGTTTAAAAGAAAATAAAGATCTTATAATATTTGTCAACAGAGAGTCAAAATAATAGGAAGTCAAAAACCAAAGTATGATAAATGCTTGAAAAGGATAGTGATTATGAGGAAATTAATATTTAAAAGAGAGAGATAGAATATCAAAAAAGCTTAAAACTGTTCAGTGCCGTGTGAATTGGACAAATTTGAGTTTAATATTGGTGGCAGTTCTGGAAGTTGGTGAAAATTTCCAGAACATTGATGCTTTTAGTAAAGTTTGTGAAGTTACTTTATAGAAGGGTATATTATTTAATCATATGTATGAATAATCCAAATGTATATATAATAGGGTTTTTACATATAGTAGGATATTAATGGTTCTAAAAGATTTACATACAAATAATTATTTAAAACTGTTATCTTATAAACTTTGAACATTCTTCTTTTTCATGTATTGGAGTAAACCTGGTGATAAGACTTTTTTCTCCACTTTTTGCTTATAATAATGTTATAAATGTGAAAATTTGTGAGGATATATTTGTTCCACTTTCACACAAAAACTACGGAACGGATTTACCTTTGCAGTAATATAGATTATACATCAGAATAATACATAGTACCAAAATTTAAGTATACATTTTGTGTAATATGGTTAAAATATAGAAATAAGCGTGTGTTGGTCGCTATTTGTTATATACAGTACAGTTGACGAGAAGTGGCCGTTCTGAAGTTAGTTGTAGATAGGCTGCGTAGATTTTATTTTGTTTTTTTTTTTATTTTTGATTAATTTTCCTCCTTGCAAGTACACAGTGCACAAACGTTCAAAAACCCTAACTTCAGGGCGTCAACTACTCGTCAACCGTACTGTCCACATCTGAAAATTTGTATATTATTGATATACATTAAAATTGAGAAAATATATCCTAGAACTATGTATATTTATGAATATAAATTGGAAGATTTGGAAGAAATGGAAGTTTTTTTTTTCCAAACTCAAATATAAAAATAAGTCCATTAAATATATTCTGCCTTATATAGTAATACATAGTTCATAAGAAAAACATGTTATATGTATACTTTTAATAAATAATTTATAAAATATTTATATATTTTTTATTTTTTTAGATTTTAAAGAATTAATAGGCATATCCTTTCACTTACCTCTTTCTTCTTAATTAGAATGTTTTTTCAACATTTTAAAGATCTACCCTCGCAGTCGGACAGCATTTAATTGTAAAAGCTATGTTTGGAGTTTGAATCTAATTTTGGGGAAATGACTATACTTAAATTACTTTCATTTCTCCTCTTTGGTAAGAACGCGGCGTTGAGTTTCGACGCATGTCACAAATTCGGGTGGTTAGTAAAAAATGCAATGTCTTGACACTAAGGCCTGTATTTATAAACTGCTTTAAACTCTGAGATCGATTTTATTATATTTATATTCATAAATTATAATATACAAATGAAAACGGCATCATAAGTTCGATTTTTTTTTTTTTTTCAACTTCATACTGTATCATCTATGTAGTGCGGTAGGCCGAGGAAATCCAACGTTAAGACACTCCGTTCACCACTTTCCGCTGACTTTTTAAGATATTGCGTTTTCAGTGACGGTACTCAACTCCGCTCTTTGCCTTATTGGCAGAGTGAAGAAATGAAAATATTAATAAATAATAATTCATTCCTGTAAGTTGGGATGGTACCCATAACTGTTCGTTTACAATCACACGTTTGTGCCACGGTTCCACGACGGCTTCTCAGAGTTTAGAGCGATTTGTATATATGGGCTGCTTTATATATACCTCAGCTCTTCATATTATATATGGGAGTAGCGAGAAGCCATAGAACACACATTTCAGAGCAAAAAAATAAATAGGTAAAATAAAAAATAAAACATTTATTACAATAATAATTATTATTTTAATAAAGGCACTTATCGCTTCAGTGAATTACATTAAATTGTATTTCAATAAATATAATACAAAACAATTACATGTTAAAAAGTAAGAATCCACTTATAACGCAAAGTGGTGTAACTTGAAAAACATTTTTTTCATATAATACATAAGTATTTAGACTAACGTACAGAAATTAAACTTACACAGATAGAAAATTAAATTTTCCCTCTTTAATATATAAAAATTGAGATTATTATACATTGATGTATATATGATTGACTTTAGATTTATAAAGAACATTTTGAATAATAATTAAATAATGGTATTTTTAAACTGAAAAGAAGTTAAATAAGAGAAATCAAATAAATAAAAGAAATGCCTATTTCATACAAATACAGTAAATGCTAGTACAAATTACATATTACAAAGTTAATTAATAAAAATATAGATGTAAAAAATGGTTTCACTATTCTATTCTACATATTAAATGCGTTTATTAATAATCGTGACGGTTAGCACCCAGTGATTTTAATAGAAATGTTGACCATTATCTTAAATCTTAGAAATAAATACAAACTAATTAAAATATTTAAAAAAAGAAGAAATAATAATATTGACATAATTAAATTAATAGAAATAAGACAACCAATTCTTCTTTAGCTTTATGATTATTTCTTATTTACTATAATATATGTTTTGTGAACAACAAAAAACGTTATCCAAAAAATATTATTTTTAGATATAACAATCCATAAGTTCCATGAAATATATAATATGTTTTTCTTTTACTTATATATTTAATTATGTATAGGTATCGAGATTTAAAATGAAGTCAACACTTCTATTATTTTGTACATGAATAACGACAGAGAAGTTAGTGATCGTTCTCTCCGCTTTTTAATTAGAACCTTATTTTCATATTTATTTGTATATTATATACAGACAGATGTCTAAACGGGATTTAATATCTAGTAATTACAATATATATATAGTAACGATTGTATAAAAACCACAAACTTTTGTACATTAACTGTGATAATTCTATTAAAATAACGGTGGATTTTTTTTTTATGTATAAAATAACTGAATATAAAACATCAGTTTCTTTAAAATATCGATTTTGTTTTCGTAAATCCAATTTCGTACTTCAAACAATTTTGTTATTATGAAGTAGAAAATAGAAATTCTTACCTTTCATGAATTTAGAATAAAAAAATTAAAATTATATAGTTTCTTGAATTTTTTTTTCTTTTACTTATTTTACTCTTTTCTCCTAGAAAAAGTTTTTTTTTTTATTATTATTGAATCAAAGTTATTATAGTACATGAAACATGAGTATCCATTTCAAAAATTGTTTTAACTATTAATTTAATATTTAACAAACTTTTTTATATAAAGAATAATTAAAAATATATATGTAATTGTTTCACTGTATGGAATATATTTAATATGGCTGTATTTTTATTGATCATTAAATAAAATTAAAGAAATGGTGATCATATAAATGTTAGTAATGAATTATTTTTTATTAATATATTTTTGCATTTTTATTAAATTGTACATAGAGAAGAATTATAAATCTTTTTTTAGTGGTAACCTATTGTAAAATGAATTTAATATTTACATTTAATATCACTTTATTTGTACCTTAAGATGTAAAAATTTTAATCAAAACATATCATGTTATATAAAAATGTTTGTGGTACAAAACATTTAAAAATTATTAAAATAAATAAATCAGCTTCACGCTGTATCCCGCACATAGCAGGGTAGGCAGAAGAAACCTGTGTTACACTCTGTTCCTAACTTTCCGCTGAATTGGAGGCTTTGCTTGCTGAGTGGCGGAACTCAACACCGTGCTTTGCCTCAACACCAGAGCAAAGAAAAAGGGAAATATAAATATATAAATTATTAATTTAACTTTTTATGAATATTATTGTAATATTTGCAAATATCCTCAAATATCTGACAGTCATTAAAAGTTATATTATAAAATAGAAGTCATTTTCATTTAAAATATATTTTTTGTACCTATATATTCATATTTAATCCTGATATTTTTTTCATATAAAATCTGATTAATTATAAATTAAAAAATAAAAAATAGACACCAAAACACTAATAATACCTTAAAGTAGTATTTTCTAAAATACTAGATAATATTTTTTTTATAATACCTTTAAAATATCTGGCTAACAAAGTGATATAACTCTTCTTTTTATTATTATTGAGCTCAAAATTCTGGTCCTTTAGTTACCACAAATCATATTATATTATGTTAAAAATACAATGCTGCCATTTTTCTATAGACTCCAAATTCTACTTCTACTGCATAGCATGTCCTATATAAAGTTTAATTATAAAAAAATCCAGCCAAAAAGACTGTGTTTTGAACTATTATCATAATATAAAAAAATTATCTATACATTTATACTTACTTATTATAAGAAATAGTTTAAAAACTATTGATTCATAGACTTATTTGTACTACAAGTTGGACAATTCTTGACTTGATCTTCCAAAATGGCGACTCGTTTCTGTAAATGCATTATAGTCGCGTCTTTCTGTTTCAATTGCACTTTTAACGTTGTTATAGAATCTTCCAACGCTCCGTAAACCGCTTGGACTTCTGGTTGATAACTAAACACTTGAGGTGGATCATCCAAACAGAAAAACTCCCTTATTATCGGATGATTAGGAAGCTTCCCTAGTATCGCATTCACAAAAACTTGCAGCCCTCTAACTCTTTCTTCTAAGAAAGCTGGCTCAAAATTGTCCCGAAACCATCTTTTGCCCGGCAAAGGAAGCTGTAAATTAGGTTGCTCCGTTTTAATTCTATTATATAACCTAACAAAATCTGTATATCTTCGAAAAACCAGCCAAGATTGATCTCTTTTGTCATCTTCAACCTTCAACTTATATATTGTGAACCTAGCTCTCTCCTCCATAACCTCATAACCAACTATTGGTATGCGTAAGGCTTCAAATTTCTTAATTTCAGAAGAATGGAGTCGTACATCCACATTGGTAATAGAATTTTGCACCCTGCTCTGATACTCATGGATATTTCCCATGGATTTATAATGATTTTTGTTTTTTAAACGCGACGGCTCCACAGTTTCATTGTCCGATTGAGTTGTTTCTATATATCGGGATCTATAGAAGTTATTAAATTTTGTTACAGCGTCGGAGTTATCTTCGCTAGATGTTGAGGATATTTCGTTGTTCATATTGTCTCTTGGACGGTTGTCCAGCTGTATTCGTTTGGATTCCAATTTCTGTGTCGCCATTCTATTTATTCTGTAATCAAAAAAATATAATTTTATTAAGTAATTACATATGATAAAACAAAACAGAATGTCAGGAAATTCTAACACTACATTTTGTAAGCAAAATACAAAATATTTTTATCGTTCGCTTATTGCATTGGAATAGCGTTCAACTACAAACGACGGTTGTGGGTTCGATTTCCACTCGAGGAGATAAATTAATTTTCCTTTATGCTGGTAGTCAAAACGTAGCTTAAGTTCTGCTATTCAACACAAAATGTCTTGAAAATAGAGAGCAGAGGGGATGAATTGTCTTAACACTAGATACACTGTATTTCCTTGCTTTACTAGAAAAACCTTGAGCAGACTCTTAAATATACAACCCTACTAAAATTACACTTAAAATTATTGTATAATTTAGAACTATTCCAGTCATTCACATTTCACTGCCCATATTTTTCTAGGTAAAAATACAATAAGATACTTTGTTCTACTATTCAAAATAAATGAATTGACCTCGTACTTTGTTTATTGTTATCACTAAACATATAAATATTATAAATAAAATTACAATCAACTAGTTGTGACTGCCATGAAGTTTGTTGCATTGTTGCATTTGTTCACTTACATGGAAGGGAATAATCAAAAAAACCTAATCTGCTCAACCATCTATGTTTATGTTCTGGGAAAACATAATGAGTGATATGTAAAGGCAAAAGGAGTACAGGCCGCCCTCTAACCAGGTGGGCCAGGTGTCAACCTAAGGAAGACAGTTTGAATTGTATTCAAAGGGTGCAGAACAAGACGGAATGGTGAGCACTTTGCAACACCAGAGCGAAAAAATGGAAATATAAATCGAACCCACAGCCAAAAATATAAAAATGTACAAAAATTTTAGGATTTATACCACCACTGTGAGATAACACACACCAATATACTAGTTAGCTGCATCAATGACTTAATTCTGCTAAGCAAATTTTTTTTCTAGAACATTATTGCTTAATTTTTTTTCTAGAACAAATTTTTAAGGCAATACTAGAATAGTATAGAAATTGTCTGTGTCCATAGTAGATAAAGAAGTGCAGACAGTTGATGGTAATGTAAATTTTAAAGGGGCCCTTAACTTTCTAGAGGACTTAGTGTTAATACACTGTACATTGAGTGATGGGAACAAATACTGCTCTTTGTTACCACTTGTGTGTAAATATTTAATAAAAATAAACATGGGAGAGATAATTTGAATGTTTTTTAGTATATTTCTTATCAATAATGTTGGAGTTGTATGTGAGTCATAAGAATAACACTTTAAAATCATATTACAAGGCAATTATAAAACAATTATTAGTTTGTCAATTTGTCTGTCTAGACAGATAATGCAAAATAAAATAAAATATATAAATAGTAAAATACAATAAAGCAAAATGAATATTATGTTGATACTACTTTAGAGCAAAATTCTAGATATTCTAAAATAATCACATACACACACAACTGTATGTTTAATACATAAAATATATATATTTTTATATATATAAAAAACCAATAGAATATTGCTATATAATAGAAGCTAATGATTTTTTAAAAATAAATTGAAACTAACAAACTTTTTGAAAAGGATTTAATTTTATGTAATAAAGATATATGATCAATGAATATAAAATGACAATACCTACTCCCAAAGTAGTAAATAAATGAGATTGACTCTTTAAAATTGAGTAATATTTTGCAATTTAAGATGGTCTATATTAATTTCATTTAATTATTTATATCTTAAATAAAATGGACTATATCTGGCTAACTATACATAAGTTTGAAAAGATAACATTTTTTATTGTATCAACATTATAAGTTATAAATTTGGTTAATTATGCAAAATACATACAAATTAAATCAAATAAGGTAACCTTCACAAAACAACTTACTTTGTCATACAATTCAATTAGAATTTACTACGCTACGCCCATTTGATCACACTAACGAAGAAAATGTTATTTATTTACAATATTTATTATCATACTACACTAAATGAACACCATTTGAATAAATTACGTTGCTATTTAATAGTATTTTTAAAAGAAAATAATAAACAATATTGTAAGGTTCAACGTAATGACAACAATACTTAGTTAGTGGTGTGGTGACAGATGACAAACAATTACATTGGTTCAAAATAAAAAAAAATCGATTATAAAATCGATTTGGATCTAAATTGTAAATTTTTTGTACCGGATAGTTTTAGTTTTATGATCTCTTAATAATTAGTAAATAATTAAGATATAAATATCTTCATGGTTTCATTTCATTTCAAAAAGTGATATTTCTCTCACTCAATTATTATATAAATTAGGTTCTATATTTACACAAAGGAATAATTCAAACTTTCAAAGCTACAGTCAAGATAACTAAGAATTATATATTTTTATGTTAATTAGTTTTTTTTTGTTTTCAATTTTACAACTAATAAACACTGAAGTTATGTGTCATTTAACTCAAGTAAAGGCAGTCTTCTCCTAGAAAATATTTTTATATCTTATAGGTGCGCCCAGGATGCTGAAGTTCTATTTTTTTACGCGTTTACAATTTATAAAATACTATTACTGAAGTCGTAAGATAGGGTCGATGATAAAAATCTCTTTAGGTAATTATATTATTAAAAGTCTGCTGTTGCTGTTTCTTTGTCTAAATATGTATAGTTATACCCTATTTTTCATAGTAAATTAGTAACGATATATCTTGTAATATCGGAAAAATATAAATTAAATGCATTGTCGAGTTTTGAGAGCGTTTTTTCAATCAAACTTATATTTAAGAATAATACATGATAGTAGAATAGATTACACTAGGGTTGCCTAGAAGAATCCTACCGCAATCACCTTTAATTTTTTTCATACTGCGTTTTTAGAGAAATTTGCACTCATATGTTTTTTATGTGAATCTCACATCATTTGAAAGAAAATCGGAAGAAGAATTGGAAAAACAATTGTTGCCAGGTCTCAGCCTTTTTTTTTTTTTTTTTTTTTTTTTTCGCTGGGAAATGCATTTACGCAGACTGCCCATACGGAAGGCCAGAGCCTTCAGTATGAGCAGTACTGTGGGACTCACCGGTGAAACCGATCCTACCCACTAAAACCCAGCGGAAACCCTCTCCACCAAAATGAGACGCCACAGGATCGCTCGCGCATACTACTGCGACGCCTCGGTGGCAGGCAAGCCTATTGCGGGCCACCATCACCTTCAGGATGCCCTGGGGTTTCTCCTAGGGCACCCGCAGCCTCGATGACTTGCAGGAGGATCACTGACCCTCCTGCAGTAGCTCCTCTAGGGTAGGGGGAATAGATGATGCGCGTACCGCCTTCTCCTACCCCCTGGCCTACGGCGGCGGAGCGAGTCTGCATTAGCGCTGGACTCACGCACCCGCTCCGCGGTCTCCTTCAGCGCCATAACTGATTCGCAGAAGGAGACCATTGCAGACCAGTTCCTCTCACTGTTCAGCATGGCCCCCACCACACTGGACAGTGAGAGGTCCCTACCCACTACAGCCATCAAGGCGTGGCGTTGTGGGGACCAAGCGGGGCATTCAGCCAGAGTGTGATGCGCCGAATCGACGGAGGCATCACACTCATGGCACACCGGCGACATCTCCCTACGTGCAATCTGATGCAGGTATTTGCCGAAGCAACCGTGGCCAGGTCTCAGCCTGCCGCAAGCCCAGGGTTGCCTGGTTTAAACAGGTCAATTAATCTTAATAATTTGCACTCATGTGTTTTTTTAATGAATTATATATCAAACTAAAGCTTTTTTTTTTCTCAACATTATAGCACATGGTTGCCTGGAAAATATCTGCCGCAAGCAGAGGTTAATTAAAAAAACAGATCCCTGCAGATTTAAGCAATGAGATCTTAGGCTATGGAACACGTATGAAGAAACCAAAAATCTCCTACAATAATACAATATCATATACACAAATGCACAATTTGTATTTTCTTTATCCCTTCTCTCTGTTATTGGTTATCTTGTTGAAGTATTTAATTTTAACAGAATAAATGTATAATCTGTATTGGAATTACTGGACGATTTTCTGGAGGTGGACGTTAATAACTGTAGCAAGGTTTCGAACTAAAGCAGCTATTATCGTACTTAACTATCATGTTTTAACTTTTATTACTTCCAGTAAAGAATTTTATTTTATTTTTTATTAATTTCTACCACAGCCGTGTACCACTGTAGGCGATCAGTCTGGTTCACATTCCAAAGGGACAGACCACAATAGTAATATTATTTAAAATTTCTAGGAAAAGCATTTATTTTCTTTTTATTAGAGAAATAAAACAAAACAACTGAAGACTCAACTTTTATTCTCTAATACGAGATTTCATACAATTCACATTTACTACTCTTGAGACGTTTCACACTAAATGCATGTAAAAACGGACTTACATTATTTCATTATATTACCATCAGAATGACAAAACTACAGATTGGCAATCACGTACAAACATACAAGATGACAGAATTGCAGAAAATTAAAAAAAATGATATTCATTTTAAAATTTATTTTAAATTATGTATAAGTTATATGTAACCAATGCCATTAGTGTCAAACATTGACATTAATGACATTTCTTGCAAAACATCTGCAACGCTGTCATGACACACGTCTGTCATGTCATACTATTGACCTTATTGACATTTCATACTTGAGCTATACATCAAAATTACATATGTGTGTATGTATGTATATTACATCATTTGTATACAAAACCACATTATTTACCCATAAGATGTTTTATCACAGAGCTTGTGTACATTCGATAGATTGTCAAAACGTATTAAGCTTTATAACTGCTGGCACCATTTTAATTAATCCAGAATTGATCTATTTATTACATTGTAAGTACAAGTAAAAGAAATTACAAAAAAAATCATTGAAAACCACATTAAAATTGGCGCAGCACGTTTAAAAAGTTAATATTGATTACATTCAAAACTGCATTCCACTAGAAAACAGAAAAGACACACACATTACGAACAAACAAAAAATTATATACCTGAGATCATTTTTTTTATTATTTTTTTAATAGATTTGTAGTTTTTTTTTTTCATTTGTCATTTATAAATATTAAATGAATATTCTTGAACCGCCAACAGTGTTAATTGAGAAATATTATAATAATTTAAGTGAAATAAAACGAAAAACTTATATTAGTCTCGAGACTATACATAAAAACTGCATACTATAGACTTGTTTTATTTTAAAGTTAATTTTAAATCAACAAGTTTAAATTTAAAAAAAAGTCAACAGTATACAGTTTAAAAAAAATACATTTACAATATTATAATACTAAGTTAGAGAAAAAAATTATATCGGTGGATTTTTTTTTTTACATTTTTTTTCTTATACACTCATTCACTCAACTTTTGCTTAAAATCTAGAAAAAATATGGAATATTTTTTTTTTGTTTTTTACATTAATAAATCACAGTACCTATTTTTTACATATATTATTAATGAGGGCGACGCTTTTTCAAGACAAATTATTTTTTTTCTTAATATTAAAAAAAAATTACATTAGTAAAGCTTTTGTTACTGATAAACGGGAGCTGGACAAAGCGTCGCACTCGATTTAAAAAATAAACTACAATAAAAAAAATTGAGTGTTCTTTAATTATAAAACCAACAAATTCAAAAAAAAACGAACAAATTTTAAATATGGCAAAGGAGCAAATATCTATAAAGCCTAATAATAAAATGATAAAAAAAAACACTCACCTCTTTCATAAATATAAAGATTAATTATGTCAAGAGAATATGTTATTTATAATAATTTTGAAAAATATATTAATTTTATATAACATTAAATGTCAAGACCGATTTTATTAACAGAAAAAACATAAGTAGATTATTAGATTACAAACGGAAGAAAATAATGATTAAAAAAAATATAATATAAATTTTAGCTATTAAATTATTCTAACCTATTTTGAATAAAATTAACACACATTCATTCATTCATTCTTATTCCGTGTCACTTTTTATTTATTTTCGGAAAAAAAGCATCAGATTCGAATTATTATTAATAATTAGATAACGGTTACTGTCTTAATGTCGTTTATTAAAAAAACTTTTCATTTGACCAAAAGATTTATTCAAGAAATCTTATAAATAAGTCTGGGCGTTTTGAAGAAACTAATATTAATTATATAACATATATATTGTTAATATTAATTAATATAATAATTATCAACTAATTAGCCAAAAAATAAAAATCAATTATCCAATTATTAATAAAATATTAATTTTAGTATAATAAATAAAAAAATCCGCCAAAAACTCGCAAAGTCAGAATAGCTACCATTTTTTATATTTGTTAGACAAAGACGTTTTAGATAAAGACTATTGCACTTCCGCTTCTTTATATATATTTAATTAAAAAAAAACTAAAATAAAGCCAAATTTTATTCAGCCAAAATTTTTTAAAGCAGAAAATACCTCACAATTTTAAACAAAGACCGTGGAGCCTAACAAAAAAGTAATTTGTTTGTAATAGAAAAATTTTCTTATTTTTTTTAGTAACAAAAATAGATATTTTTCTCATGTATTTGTTTGCAAGTGGCAAAGGTAGCGTGTATTCAGCCTTCACGTGTTTATTTGTTCAGTTGTCACAGTAAACTGGCAACACTGGACTTCTTGGCCAGTCAGAGGTCTCTTCGCTGTCGCTGCTTTCGCTTCCGGATCTAATAAAGAAACAAATAGTAAATAAACATATTTGCAGTTTAAATTGAAACTATAGGGATTTCCAAAGAAGCTTTACAAGTTATCCAATTAATAATTAGTATTTTACTTATTACTATAGCTGCGCCAGTCATGGTACAGCGGCATAGTGTGACAGTTAAAATCGGTTGGTTGTAGGTTCAAGCCCCAATCGAGAAAATGTAATATTTGCTCAAATTTATAATTTCATTTCTTCCCACTGTTGTTGAGGCAAAACGCGGCGTCTACTTCCGCCACTAAAAACGCAATGCCTTCAGAATATAGCAGAATGTGGGGAACGGAATGTCTTGACACTGGGTTTCCTCTGCCTGCCGCAAATATCAGGGTTGCTAATTTATTAATTTATTTTATTCATTGTAAGGTCAATAGCAATATATATGAATAAACTCCTATTACAAACATCTGTAAATATATATCTTACACACAAAATTAGTATATTTTGTTTGAACGTTATTTTAATACAATCACTCGCGTGGGAATCGAACCCACATCCATTGCTTCCTACTGCGACCCGATGTAATTAAATAGTAATGTAACACAATAAAAAAATACCTATTTCGTTTGGGCGTTGAATCGACAGCCAAGTGTTGTTCCTCGATGGTTGGTAGAAGAGATGTTAAACGATCGGTGGGACGAAGTACCTATTACGGTGAAAATAAACAAAAAAATATTATTTCATGTATCAAATGGGCCAATATATGCGTTTTGTATAGCGCAGCGGCACAAAGTGTGACTGTAAAACCGACTGGTTGTGGGTTCGATCCCCACTCGAGGAGATGAAATATTTACTTAAATGTATATTTCCATTTCTTCGATCTGGTGTCGAGGACAAGCGCGGCGTTGAGTTCTGCCACTCAACACGCAATGCCTCCAGAATTCGGCAGAAAGTGGGGAAAGGGGTGTCTTAACACTAGGTTCCCTCTGCCTACCTTGCAGCGTGAAGCTGATTTATTTTTATACAATAATTAGATAAGCCGGCTTGGCGCCTATATTTAATGTTTTCATTTCTCCTTTTCTAAATTGAGTTCCGCTACTCAAAAGGTTTCGAAAATTCGCGACTTACAGCGTGACGTATATAATAAATAGCGACAACCAACCTTGAGCGTCCTCTCCGACAGTCTCCACACGAGGCGCTGCCGCTGGGGCGCCGCCGCGCGCGCCTCGTACCGCGCACGCACGTCGCACACCACCGCGCGCACCGCCGCCAGCGACGCGTCTGACATCTATCACAGAAGAGGGTTAACTATAGTCACAGCGTGTGCGAGCGGGACAGAGATAGTGTAGCATAGTGTGGACAAAGTGAGACAGTGTAAGTCTTCTTCGTCTGATATAAGTTGATACTGGATAGAGTGACATAGAGATACAGAATGAACAAGAAACAGATAATGTAGCATAGAATTAGAGAGATGCGTCTAACATCTGATAACAGTGAACACAGTGATATGAAAAGCTATAAAATGACCAAGTGTGCGAACGGGACAAAGATAGTGTACAATAGTGTGTGGGAACAAAACAGTGTGTGAGCGACGCGTCCGACATCTATGACACAGTAGTGAGAGATATACAACTAAAGACTGCATGAGCGAGAAAGAGATAGTGTAAAATTGTGTGTTTTTGGAGGGACAGACAATGTTACGCAAAATATTATTAATTTGTTAATAACATTTGTGTATCAGACAATTGCCAATCAGTCTTAAGGCTCATATTATTATAAACCTCTCTTTAATCTTTGATCGATATTAAGAGCGATCTTGAGATGCTATTTTAATAATCTACGAATAAAAACAACACGTCAAGATCGATCTCAATGTTAAGAGTGATTTTTAAGTACGCACACACACATTTTACATAAAATAAAATTACGGTACTTACATTACAATGCGCCTGCAACTGAGCTGCAAACTCATACAAATAATACGCATCCTCGGGCACCGGAGAACCACCTTCTGCGGCTAAACGACTCCATTCCACCAGTTCTTTTTCTAAATTGAAAACAAAAATTGTAAATAACATTAAAATTGTAAATTCTTTCATTATTTATAAAAAGTAATACTAAAGAGTTTGTTTGATTAAATGTGCTAATCTCAGAAGATCAATTTGTTTCAAATTTATTATTATTGTTAACAATTCTTTTAATAATGGACAGACTGGTTGGTTACATTGTTGACGTCATATATTAATAGGTCATATAGTTTTGTTTTGTATCTATAATTATATTTATACCAATATTATAAATGTGTAGGCATAGCCCATTTATTGAGGAAGGCATATAGGGGTTTCAAATTCAAAATATTCTTTATTAAAATAAGACCAGTTGTGGCGCAGCGGCACAAAGTATGACTGTAAAACCGACTGGTTGTGGGTATCGAACCCAGGGCCCCACTCGAGGAGATGAAATATTTAATTAAATTTATATTTTCATTTCTTCGCTTTGGTGTCGAGGCAAAATGCGGCATTGAGTTCTGCCACTCAACACGCAGTGCCTCCAGAATCCGGTAGAAAGTGGGGAACGGAGTGTCTTAACACTAGGTTCCCTTTGCCTACCCTGCTGTGTGTGGAGTACAGCGTGAAGCTGATTTTTTAAACTGACTTGACTTGACTTCAGTAAGCACATCTTCAGTGGCCATGAGTCGTCGACCTTACTGTATAATATAATAAATATCTTACCTAACTGCTGAAACACCAATACTAGCGCTAGTTCACTGGCCCTCGAGTTAACACAGCCCGAATCGCACACGGCAATCTCCAACAGATTGATTAGTTCAGATTCCTGGGAAAATATATTAAATAAAAAATAAATCGAATTGATAAGCTCCTTTTTGAAATCGATTAAAAAAAATGAACTGGAGAAAAAATATCAAATAAAAAATAAAGTAAATTAGATTAGGATTAGAAATTATAAAAGATTTATGTAAAATTTCGAGTATATCGTTATGACTGAAGTAGAGTTATTAATAATAAATTAAAAAAAAAATAACATTTTTTGTGTACCTTACTTTATAGGTAGATGTTTGGAAGTATCAAAACATAATAACTATTTATTATATGTTATGATTTTTTTTGGAATTTGAACCCCCAAGCATCGCATTTACAAACACTTTCCTAATATATGATTATTAATTCTATATTCTGTTGAAAGTCAATTATGTACTTATCACTGAAACAAAAAAAGTTGGTCCATCGCGCAAACCCCAAAGAAAACAAAGGTTCATATTCAAAAATTACTAACCGGCAACGAACACGTGACACCGAGCGACTCGGCGACCACCAACACAAGCTCCCGCACAACACGGACCCAGTGGAGTTGCGTAACTGAACACCGCTGGGCGAGCGCCAGCTTGCTGGTTATAATGTGCGACATGCGGGTTACGTCGCCTGAGGTGCACGCTGATTGTGATACTGACACTGATAAAAGATAAGAAATAATATAGAGGTGAAGGATTCAATCACCGAAAGGTAATAATAGGTTCAATTCTCAATACTGCAATAAGCTTGTTAGTGATTTTTTTTTCAGCTTTACGCACATTCCAGCACATTACATGGAATGCAGAAGGAAATATGTGTTAAGTTAATTTCGTTGTTACCTTTTCCCAAATAAATAATATTACATTTTGGCACAACTCAATACCACCCTTTGCCAAACAGAGCGGGGGAACATTTTTTTTAATGTGGGATATATTTGTAATGATGATGAGTCCAAATCGAGTCAAAACCGTCATTTACTTTCAGCTGGCATGGCACTGCGCCACGACGGCATAAAAAATTCAACAGTTGTTTCAAAGAGTTAATAAAACTTATTGCATAGTCAAATATTATATTAAATATATAAAATCTTTAAAAAAATCAGCTTCATGTATCCCGCACACAGCAAGGTAGGCAGAGAGAATCTAGTGTTAAGACCTAACGAACCTAGTGTTCCCCACTTTCTGCCGAATTCTGGAGGCATTGCGTGTTGAGTGGCAGAACTCATCGCCGCGCTTAACCTCATCACCAGAGCGAAGAAATGGAAATATAAATTTAAGTAAATATTTCATCTCCTCGAGTGGGGATCGAACCCACAACCAGTCGGTTTTACAGTCACACCTTGTGCCGCTGCTCCACGACTAGCCTCTTTTATACGATAAGGCAGGGGTTAGTCCCATTACATTTCTCGATTCTTCGGTTTCTAAAATATTCCTATTCCTGTACGAGTATATCCTTAGTGTGGAATACTTTAAAAATGAAAAAAAAAAATACATAGATAGTCAAAAGATTATACGTCCAAATCCTATATACAAAAACACAAAAAGCTATCGACATTACGAACGACAAGTCGTGGCCGCCCTAAAATTAGGTTTTCTGAAAACACATTGTGCCCTCCCAGGGAAGACAGTAATCACAAGAGAAATCGTACAATCAGATCTGCTCAGCCATCTACAGCTAAGTCCAGGGAGGCCACGACTCATCGACCGTACTGTATACACAAAATGCACAACAATTGAGCACCAAATAACCCACCTAGCTCCTCCACACTGACATTCCTCGGTTTTTTAGTAATATCAGCGTGTTCGTCGATCGCAATGTTCATGCACGACACGGTTATACAGGGCACGTGACACGGACGCACTTTCATTTTGGTTAGGAAACTGGAAAATAAAAAAATATTTAAATCAGCTTCACACTGTATCCCGCACACAGCAGGGTAGGCAGAGGGAACCTAGTGTTAACACTCCTGTTCCCCACTTTCTGCCGAATTCTGGAGGCATTGCGTGTTAAGTGGCAGAGCTCAACGCCGCGCTTAACCTCGACACCAGAGCGAAGAAATGGAAATATAAATTTAAGTAAATATTTCATCTCCTCGAGTGGGGATCGAACCCACAACCAGTCGGTTTTACAGTCACACCTTGTGCCGCTGCGCCACGACCGGCCTCAGCTTCATGTATCTATTTATTATTAATTAATATTATTATAAAAGCTGAAGAGTTTGTTTGGTTGAGCGAGCTATTCTCAGGAAGTGTTGGTGCATTATCCAAAGAAGGCTAAGGCTATATAGTACATTATATCAATCGTTTCAATGGAACCCAACCCATAGTAAAAATGAGTCAGGTAAAACTTAAAAGTGTCAGAATTGTCACTGATCACTCGCCCGCGCATATCACTTGTGACTTAGTAAAATTTTGTGTTCTTTTTGTTTGCTTGACAATTGTTATTTGACAATGACAATTTTTACTTAAAAACAACATTTATGTATAGCAAAAAAGAAAAAATGATACTATTTTCTGTATATAAAGAAAATTTTTAAACTTTCTATTAAGAATATTAAAATTTTCTGCAATATTATTAAAGTTAGTAAGGAGAGGGATATATGCTCCACTTTCTTGCAAAATCTACTAAACCGATTTATGTGAAATTGTATAGTAATATAGCTTATACTGATGTATAAGCATACTGATGTATGGCACATAGGCTCCAAATTATATAAAGATGTTGTACAATAAGCGGGCGAAGCCGTGGCTAGTATTCTATATTTATGGAAAAGTACTCACCGATCAAACAGATTAATAGCACTTATTAGAACATCTGCGGGTAGATCGAACCACACCTTGAGACAGCGGAGCACGTGGGCAGCGCCGTCACGGGCGCCCGTCGTAACTTCCCCATTCTGGAATGGAATGGAATAGATAAGAATAGTGTATACTTCATTGTCCATAAAAGAAAAAGATATATAAAAAATAGTTTTCTTTAGTTTCACCTCTGTACCCTGCCTATAGCAAGATAACCAGTTAGTTCTCTCTGAGAACTTATAATTAAGACATACCGTTTTCCAATCAACGGCCAATTTTTTGAACATTTGACTGTTAACGCGATCGTTGTTAGTACTTTCTCCAATTAGGGTGATGGATTACGCGGCGTTGGGTTTCTCACTTAATACATAATGTTGCGAATTTCAATGTTTCGAAAATTGCGAGGTAATATATTATTATTTTGCCTACCTTACCTGTTTTACGAAACACAATAAAAAAAATGTTGTGAATAAAAATAATCAAGACTTCAAGTTTACAACACCACTATAAAGTATAAACTATTAACTAACCTTCGTAGTATGTAAATTATATTGCGAAAGTAGTAATGGTACGCGTTCGTTTTGTTTTTTTATTATGAGATGGTTGGTTGCATGAGACGCATGGTTTCTTTTTTTTTCATCTAATCAACTATTTTTTTAAGAAATAAAGGGAATACCTATTTTTTATTTACATTTCATATTTGTTATATTTTATTTTTTATATTACAATAAATAAAATATTAGTTATAAAAAATTATTACAATAAAATTGCGTCATACTGTATTACGTGCGTCACATCTACGCGTACGCTATCGACTATCGAGCAAAAATGCACCATGACCTAATTTACACTATGACATTACTCACTACGTGAGATGTGTCGTGTATTGAATAAAAAATGTGATATGGTATCTATAAGCAAAAAAAAAACAGTAAAAATATCACGTTTTTTCAGACATTCAGACATTACGGATAGTCCGATTCCCATTCAGGTAATGGAAATATCATTCCCATAACGAGGCAAAACGCGGCGTTGTGTTCCGCTTTTGCCCCGTTACCAGACCACTCAATCTGTGTTTCGAATATAGGATTATTGACCAAGATCTATTTATTTTGAGGCCAAGTTTAAAAAAAACAAAAATCCAATAACCCAATGCTTAATTAAAACACTTATGCTACAATTAAAACACTTAAGCTATGAAAGCTTTTTTTCATCCGTTATTTGTAGTCCAAGTCAAATTTCAACAAAGTAACTGCCTACAATCGTGTAAGTTAATAAATATATAAATTATGACTATTTTACAGATTACAATCTATTTAACTTATAAGTATAAATTTAAATTATTGTTTCTAATATAAAAGGGCAAGTTTGTCTTGTAGCAATATTATAGCCTTTAGCACTCTATTTTAATTGATTTGCAACAATACTACTTGTATAAATATAATTATAACAAATGTTTACAAGCAATAAAAAAGTAAGTGTTTATTTCTTTTATTTCTGCATTTATACTTTATTATTATTCTACCAGAAATGATTCACTCTTTGAAAATAATTTGGAAGTATTGTTGTTTAAATTAAGTAATAATACTTCCCAATGATTTTGAAAGAGTCAATCATTCTCTAGTTTTAAATAAAAATCGATTTATTATCCAAATATTAACCAAATTTTGTTTTTGGTGGGCATATGATAAATGGCAGCAGTGTCGTTTTGTCACCATTTTTTAGTATGAAGTGAACATTCTTCCCTTTGAGTGTATGTGTTCTGTGCTAGTGTGGCCACTGGCTAACCTCAATTATTCAGATAATCGATTATTTAATTAATCAATTATTATTTTAATTATGAATGTGATTAACACCAATCTATATTTATATTGGGCTAGAGCAGTGAAGGCGAGTGTTTGTTACAGTAAAAAGATCCCTGAAGTGGTCATCTGTGGTCAGTGATTAGTTCAAGTTACCTTGCTAAAGGTATTTATGTTTACACATATCAGTAGAACCAAAGACCAAGACATGGTTGGAGGTTCTGCTCGTTTATTTTTAATACCTACTACCGTTTCCATATATAATAAATTAATTAATTAAATTATTGCACAAATTTTGGAGTTTAAACTCATAATCTATCCGAGATATCTAATAGCATCGGAGCGACGTCATCGTTCAACAAATGACCATATAAGGTAATGATTGCTTTAAAACCAGTTATCAGTGTAGGCGTTTAAATATTTAAGTTGCTGTTATTAGTTTTAGAGGACATTCCTTTAAAGAGTAAATAACGTAACGGAGAACCATTTTTTTTTTGTTTTAAGTAGTTTTTTTACACTTCTCCTACCTCACTTTCACTCGGCAAGCACAATCTCGGCTGGAACTTGGGCTCCAGCTGCAGGTACTCGTTTAGAGTGGTGTACAGCTGTCTCAAGTCCACAGCACTTCCGGTGGACGTGGACGCTCCCTGGTCAGCATCCGGGTGCCTCGCGCCCGACCTCAACATGATCGGGCTTTGTGCGCGAGCGGAGGGTGAATCGGCACCTATTGAAATAATAATCAACAATTAAAAAAAATAATAAGATATGAATCTATCTGAATATATAGTTTGACAGTCATCCACTTCCATTGGTTGGCTGGAAGAGATTTCTTTTAGAAATAAGCCCACTTTTGTTAACTAACCTTTTAATTTTTACGTTTCTTGTATGTTTCTAAGTGGTATAAAGAATATATATATGCTCTACTCAGTGGATCTACTGAGTGGATTTGAATGAAACTTTTATTATTTATACCTATTGTGAAAATAGGAATCTTATTTAGGGGATGATTAATATTTAGAAAGACAAAACAAGTTTTGGTAAAAGGTAAAGAAAGAACGGAGTGTCTCAACAGTAGTTTCGTTCACTGTGGCCAAATGAAAACAACTAAGAGTTGTTGATATATCACACGGTTTCAACGAAATAATATACGTGATGTAATTCGATGGGTGGATTTCATCTGACACTTACAGTAGTTCCTGAGATTATAGTGTTCAACCAAACAAACGCTTCAGCTATATAATATTAGTAAAGCAGAAAATTCTCATACAAAATTCTATGTCTATTTGCACAAGTTAGCGATGTACCATGTTATTGCGTAACACGCAACTAACACACACCACGCATATCTTTAGGGTCAATTGCAAAATCATTTGCACGAATTGAGAAATTGGTTGCTTAAACGAAATATTTAAATGTTTAACAATTTCTAGCGCGTTTTTATAAAGCTGAAGAGAGAAGTATGTTTCATTGAACGCGCTAACCATAGGTTCGAATTAAAAGATCAACTTTTGTGTTCGATAATCGATTTATCGAGGAAGGAAACTAATAATTTTGTCAGATTTACCTCGGGCATTTAAAATGTGTCATGTGTTGCCATGCACAAATCCTTGTTATTTCCATTCAAAAGTAGAAGTTAGTGTTAAATGTAAGATTTACCACAAAATTTGAGGTCTACAAAAAATAAAAAAGAAACAATTTTCATAGTGGGGGTCACATGACTTCTGAACCAGAACATGTCATTGTCATTACTACACATTCTTAACGGTAAAAGAAGTATTTTTTTCCAGCGGAACTGAACGCCACACTTTGTTTTGTTACCAGAGAAAAGAAATAAAAATATTAAATACTTTCGTTCCACCTTCGGTCAATAACAAAATTAAGTACAAGAAAATATACACAAAACAAACTTTTATAAACACAATTTATAATATGGACGTACAACGCCCCAAGTTAAAAAGGGCAAAGTAAAATAAACAAAAAACATATTTTAACCTAACATATGTTGGTAGGGCGTTCACCCGAGGAACGATAACGATTGCACTGAACATATAACATTCAAATTCTTTAGTAAACATTGAAGACTTACTATTTAGGAACAAAGTTTGACTGTAAGCGTCACGGGTGTGGGTGCGATTCCCATTCGGGGTAATTAATTATTAGCATTTTGGGATAATTAATTATTTTGCATATACCGAGACAGGCGTTAAGTTCCGCCATTCGACACGCAATGTCCTGAAATAAGGCTGAAAGCGGGCAACAGTAATGCGGGATACAGCGTGAAGCGCTGAGTGAGGATCGGACTCACGCGCTGCCACAATGGAAATAAAAAAAATAGCGCTATAAATAAAAAAAAAATCACTTCACTCACCTAAAGCTATAGCTCGAGCAACCAGCAAACAGTGTTAATGCCCGCACCGATCCCCCCACTGCTCGTCGACCCGACGGTTTGAGCGACCGGGCGCGGAGGCCCTAGTACCTGACAACGAGAGCTGGTGATCAACGACAGCTGTGCTGAACGCCGATCGAGGGTTCGTGATGGTGGAGAGGATATGGAAGGGCTGATATGAGATTCGAAGAGATGGATGTTGATTTAGGTTTGAAAATTGGTATGACAATGACAAAAAGTTTATAGGAGTTTTGATTCGGACTTTATGGATGAGAAGGATATTCAGCTAAAATGGTTACCAGGTTCAATGTCTTGTTGAAAGACAATTGCCCAGCCACCTTTGCTCTCACAATCGTCAGATACGGTACAGGTGTGGTTGAACACAGCTGTAGGCCCAGTCGTTTGCTCGCCAAAGCCAGAGCCAAGGCAAGACAGAACGACGCTGTAACTAACACAATATGACGCCGCGGTCTAACCCTAGACCCAAGTATACACCGGGTTTTGTCAACCCTTAATACCGATTATGAACCTTCGAAGGTTAGCAGTGGGTCTCTTGAATAGGGTTATTTTTTGTGTACTCAATTATTTTTTTTATAAATTACCTGTAAATTTACATCAAAATATTATAATAGCACAAAAATTGCATGCAAACCTTTATTTCTAGCATATCAACCAATGTCTTTTTTCTGAATGAATAAATATAAACGAATGAATGTTATATAATGTAATTATTGGTAACTTTGAACGATTAAAGTCAAAGTAAATATACATAATTTGAAGAAAAACCTTAAAATACAGAGAAAATGTACACTACATTCTCTTGTTATTATATATTAAATAATTTTAACAAAATTGATCACTATTAAACAAAAATAAGCAATTACAAAACACAATATTTGTTCTCTATGCAAACAATTAACTAACTTCTTTCACTGTAGTGAACACGTAAGCGATTACGTAAACCGTTGTTATTTTTACTCCACTTCTATACTATTCTATACACATAAGAGGCTTCTGCACTCTCTAGTAACGTTACACAAGTTTACTTATTACATTGACGTTTACATTATGTATTATGTGTTTCATTGATATCTTTACGGATTTTCTACTTTTTATTGAGTAGGAAGAGAGTGATAATGAGTGACCTGTTCACTAAGTTTAATGACGAACCACTAATTATTTCGGTAGTATAAGTATTCTAAAAGAATATATGACATTTTTTTCAGTACTGATTAGATAAAATTTTGTTAACTTCTCAAAGTGAATAGACAAATATGTCAGGTGTTGTTATAATGATCTTGAGACACCGTTTTCATTCTAATTTATGATACATTATAATCTATTAATTAAAAGAGCGTCTGAAGATAGATTTTAAATACAGAGAAAAGAAGAAGTTTATAAATACGGGCCTACATGTAATTTCAATTGAAAACAAAAATCGAAGTCTAATCTTATAATTACGACTATTGAAATCTCAATCTACATACATAGATACTTAATCAATTTTGATAAAACTTTTTCAATTATATAATCTCTACAGATAAGAATAACGGACTAACGGACAAACTGTTTGACCTTCACTTATTAAAAATAGCATAGCACTTTGTTTTCGCTGTTTTCGTACGTTCTAGTTGTTTTGTCGTGCGATTTATAGTTTTGTTTACGTAAGTTATTTATAAATTAAAATGATATCAGCTTCACGCTGTATCCCCGCACACAGCAGGGTAGGCAGAGGGAACCTAGTGTTAAGATACTCCCGTTCCCCACTTTCAGCCAAATTGTGGAGGCATTGCGTGTTGAGTGGCAGAGCTCAACGCCGCGCTTAACCTCGACACCAGAGCGAAGAAATGGAAATATAAATTTAAGTAAATATTTCATCTCCTCGAGTGGGGATCGAACCCACAACCAGTCGGTTTTACAGTCACACCTTGTGCCGCTGCGCCACGACCGGCCTCAATTAAAATGATATCAACAATAATATTGAATGGGGCAAATAGGATGCAGTTAGGACAGAGCTTTTATTGCGCTTCGCGATTAGACGGAGAGAATTTTATGTAAAGACACTCTGCTTTCTGCTTTTCACCTGAATTTGCAACATTGATATTGCGCGTTGAATAGGCGGCGAACCTTAACACCTCACGTTCACGTTATTGGCTGAATAAAATCTAAATTCACAAGTATTAGGCACAAGCAGCAAGTGAAGACACAATATCAAATAATTTCTACTTTAAAAGATTATCATCTATGCTTAAATTGTACTAAAGTCTTTGTTCGTTTGAACACGCACATCTCAGAAATAACAATATAAATTAAAAAATATATATTTATAGGTTGTTAAGACTATATTGCACTACGCAAATTTTTGCGATGTAACTCACTGTACCTGCTGTTTATACTTAAAGTATTACATTTATTATGTCAATATATGACAATATTACGCCAAAAATAAATGTTTTATAGAACTAGCTGAAAATATATAAGGCAAATAATTAAATAAAGTATGAAAAAAAAATCTTTAGCTGGTTGCATATTCGATTATTTGTAAACAACGCGTGACGTCAATTAGTTTTATCGGTCATTACGAGTGTATAATGCTACAAAATTGTAGATATATAATCTATATATGTATCTATGTATAAGTTAACCTATCTATATATATCTAGACGACACGAAATGTCCACGATTTGAACCAGTGTCACAACTGTTTATACGTTTTTTTATAATATTCTTTCGTCGATTTATATCTATTTAACATTGTAATAAAATTAAATACATTAGTTTTGATCCCCTTGTATCATCATTAAACTTGCCAGTCATACGTAGCTTAGGTGACAATACAATATGGTATCATCGAGCTCGACTTATGATGGAGCCAGGATCTAAATAGTGGAGGAACTCTTCGGAAGCTACTAGAAAATCACTTGAGTTTAGATTCATACGTGTGAAAAAGCGTATTTTTAGTGTTTTTTTTGTACATTGAAAAAATCAAGACAATCATTTCTTTTAATTTTGTTCCCAAAATCAGGACGTTGTGTCCTCAACAGCGTGTCGGAAATCAGTATAAACAATTTTCTTGCTAGGATAATGAAACTAAATCATTTTCCAAGATGGAGATTGAACCCAAAACGATAATATTTAACAGTCACATGCTGTTCCACCGCACCACATCATTCAGTACAAACAATAACTATTTATTTTTTACATAAAAGCTAAAATTATCAAACCACCTTTATACAACTGGAACAAAATATTACAAAAAAAAACACGTTTATTTCAGTAGATTACATTAGTTTCAAGTTGCTTATATCATTCAGCGTTCACGTTCGAGCCATAGTACAACGACCCAATCGGTCGATATGACGTAGCTGAGTGGAGAATAAGAGAAAAACAAGTGTTATCAATATTTTATTTCGGGACCATCATGGCGCAGAGTAGGTTCGATTTCCACTCGGGGGAATTAAATATTTCATATTAACATTTTTACGCTTTGACGAGAGAAAGCGCGTTGAAATTCGCCACTCAACACGCTATGTCTCCAGAATTCGGCGGGAAGTGGGGAACAGAAGTGTCTTAACTAAGTTCTCAGGTTCCTCTGCCTACTACTTGATTTGAGGGACGAAGCAACATAAAAATAAAATCTAGCAACACATAAAGAAATCGCTATTACAGCGAAAAGGCGGCTATTGTATATAATCTTTTATATATATTCTAGTACTTCTCTTTTTGGCGTACAACATAGTTTTATTATTATTATTATGTTTCTCTTTCATAATTATCGAGTTCAAAAGAATATTACTATTATTATAAAAGAAACCAATGCATCTACGAATGAGCAGTGGAGTTATGAAAGCGCAATGTTTCCACACCCGTCGCGTTGTCTACTTTCACTAACGCATAATAGCGATTGTTTGAAATTTCAGCGTTTTCTGCTAGCACATAGCTTCTTTCTATACTTTCTATAAAAGAAATTTGTATAATATTGTAGTTGTTATTACTATTATGTATTATTATTTTTTAATTTAATATAAAAAATAAACGTTGAGCCGATTTCAATGATATTTAGGAGGCTTTTATTTTTCTTTTCTTTAAAAAAAAATATATGTATAGAGAATTACGAAAGTGCACTTATAAAATTTGTTAAATTTTATTGATATTTCAAAAAGTATTTAAATGAACATTTGAATGTTTTGTTGCCAAAGCAACGAAGCGAAAATAATTTATATCCTCGTGTGGGAATCGAACCCACAACCGTCGCGTTAACAATGTGTATGACTCTTGAATGATAAACAGATGTACCAAACTAAAGATGTGTAAGCAGCCGTAAATCTACGCGTTGGTCGCGAAATGTCAGGCCGATATGCGTTACAAATATGTTTATATTTTTAACAATTACCCTCATTTCGTATATACTTAGTTTCACTAACTATTAGACCCATCTGATTATGGACGTGACTGTTGGGGGTTCGATTACCACTCGGGGGGATAAGACAAAGGACAACGCTGAGTTTCGAAATCGCAATATCTTAAAAGTTAGGCGGTGCGAGGTGAAGGAAGTCACATAATAGTAAGCTCCCTCTGCTAACCCTGTATTGCAGGAAAAGCGTGAAGCTGTAAAAAAAGTAAACTTATTGAGGTACAGTGAAATGGATGATGATTCAAATAAGTTAATAAGCAGAGACAAACAAAAATATGATCCTATACCTATATTTTTCTTTTGAGGTGCGGGAAATCTATAACAATAGGCGCTCTCGTAATATCTAAATTAAAGAGTATGAAAAAAAAGGAAAGGCACCGAATTTAACTTGTTCAATTTTGCCCTTCTGTTGGTCCAATAAATGAAAAATAACACAACATTATTCAATACTAACACTTGAGAAGTTCACACAAAAACAACATATTTTGGCAACGTAGTGAAAATTAATATACATATAATGTATGAAGTATGTATGAACAAGACACGGAATGGCAGATGTTAACACACAGCTGTTGTAAGGTCGTAAAAAAGGAGGTCGGCCATTTTTGAGCTTCCCCCATATGTTCATTTTAGTATTATGCATTTTGACGTCATTTTTGATTTAGTTAGTTACTTGTCATAGGCCGCAACTTTATTCGAGCACGAGTAAGACTAAGCCCTAAAATGGAATATACCTGCTACATAATGGTAATAAAAATATTTGCAAAATGTAATAAAACATAAATTTTACATTTCCTATACCTACCCTGCTATGCGGAAAAAAGCGAGAAACTGCCTGTTTAATTTACTATCAATCAATCTCATTATGTTATCTGTATAAATGTTCTTTTTGATTTGAATTGACTATCATCATTCATGTAAAATCAAAGAGTCGACTGCACTACAACGATTAAATTAGTATTACATACAAGAATGAGGCCGGTCGTGGCGCAGCGGCACGAGGTGTGACTGCAAAACCGACTGGTTGTGGGTTCGATCCCCACTCGAGGAGATGAAATATTTACTTAAATTTATATTTCCATTTCTTCGCTCTGGTGTCGAGGTTAAGCGCGGCGTTGAGTTCTGTCACTCAACACGCAATGCCTCCAGATTTCGGCAGAAAGTGGGGAACGGAGTGTCTTAACACTAGGTTCCCTCTGCCTACCCTGCTGTGTGCGGGATACAGCGTGAAGCTAATTTATTTTATAAAACTCGATAAAAAAACTTTATAAAAAAAAATTCTCATCTTAAATGTCACCCACAGATAACAGAAAAACAAATTTTACTTCAAACGGCATAGCGTTCCAATTTTAAAAAGTATATTTTATTTTTGGCGTTATTCGCGAAAGTGGCACTGACTTATACCACATACAGCCAAAAGAATGATGATATATTATTGTCCTCGTTTTTTGTCCAAAATAAAGACTTAATTTACCGTTATGATCGTGGTTTAGAAGACGATTTCTTTTTTTAATTTTTAGGAGCCCATAAATGACATGAAACTAAATGGTAGATACGTCGTCAACCTATTAAAATCGCTGATAATATAATTTCATGATGCCATAAAAGAATAAGAAAATATTTTTTCGCCCTATGATGCTGTAAATGAGTACATAGTTATAATTTTGATCGGTTTAAATTTAAAAACCCCAAATATTACTTAAAAACACTAACTCAGTATTTACTTAATGCAACAAAAATCATTATCTAATAAAAAAAATACAGGACCACTTTATTTTCATCTAGATTCTAAAAATCTAAAAGTAATGTTTAGAAATCTATATGACTATATAGAGATGTTAAGATCTTTATATATGACTATAAAGAGTAAGCTTGTTTTAACGGCCTAATCTCAGGAACTATTGATCCTACTTAAAATGTGTTTTATGTTGGATAGTCCATTTATCAAGGAAGACTATATACTATTTATTATATTGCATTACATCAAACGTGTCGATGTCGCCCATTGTACTTGCGATCAGTTACTTCCGACACCTAGAATGTGTCATGTCACCGTGTGTCATACACAACGAGCATTTGCTTACATTTGACAACACGAAACCGAAATCACCGGTAGAACTTATATTTTATAATACTTATTTTTATTGTTGAATTTAGGTACCTCTTTTGGTGTCAAGGCGAAAAAGCGTTTATTTTGAACGGTTACCAGATGAACTTGATGACGGCGAGGTTATGAGATTGCGAGCCAAAAATCACTTATTTTTCTTATATTTTAAAAGTATTTGCAGATAAATAAATATGTAAAACGACCACGTCGTGGCGCAGACGCGACAGGTTGTGCGATCGATTCCTACTCGAGGAAATGAAAATATTACGAAAATATTAGAACAAGAGAAACTGCAGGTTTAAGTTACGCCTCAAAAACCAGGCGGGACGTGAGGACGGAGTATTTAACAAAAGGTTCCCCCCCTCTTAGTACACTGTTATATGCGGGAAACAGCGGGAAACTATGCTATACAACTACTAAAATAGTCATTTATGTAACAAATTATTTCACATTCTGATGTAATATTACTGGAAAGTAGCCATGTTTTCTCACCTTCAATAACATCACATTAACATTAGGTGCGACCATGGTTTTGGTACAATGACAGCAGAGTTCATAATTTATTTCGAGTTTAGTGAAACCTCTGAAAATATCTATTTATATGTATATTGCGTGATTAATAAAAATAAAAACTGTTTAACATATTACAATATATTTTTAGTGACAGTCACGCTGTATCCCGCACATCAGAAAAAAGGCAGAGGAAACCTAGTCTTGCTGTGTGCGGACACTCTCTTCCCCATTTTCTGCCAAATTCTGCGGAACTCAACGTCGGATTTGCCCTCGACACCAGGGCGAAGAAACATTTTGAAACAGACATTTTAGTTCATATTACGTCTATGATATTGTTGTAAATGTATAATATTTGAGTATGACGATCAATTTAGACACTTGTTCCAAGTACGGGTGCTAAATTTTGTATATTTTATATACATGTTTCTTAACAAATTTCTCCTAAACTCAACGCTGCTTAGTAGTTTCATTCTGTCTATATCCAAATCACTACTTTAAGAGGCTTGTATTAGTGATATTTCACCACCCGCATTAAACGGGAGTTGTTCGAAGGTTATTCATTCGTAAATTTATTCTATAACTGTAGTAGGTACATAAATAGTTAAAGAAGGTTACAGCCTCGTTATGACATTGGGGGCTTATTTACCTTAATTAGAAATGCAGTCCTATAGTTAATTTAGTACTGAGTAACTCAAGAGATATATATATATCTTGAGTATACATACTATACTTCTACAGTAATGTAATCTTTTTTTTTGGCTTCACGCTGCATCCCACATATAGCAGCGTAGGCGGAGGGAACGTAGTGTTAAAACACTCCAGTCTGCCCTTTTCGCAGATTATTCGAGACAATTGGTAAAAATATAAAATTTCATTATCCCGAATGGCAATTGAATTCACAACCACCACGTTCCCAGTCACACCTTATTTCTTGTATAAGCCTTATTTTATACAACTTGTTATATCTGAAACTTTCTACTCGACGTGCACTATGTCACGTAGGCAGCTGTGACCAACTTGGTAGTTAACGTAAATAGGTCAGTAGTTCTTTAGCGATGGCTTTAGGTTCGATTTGTACGACAAGTTTTTATTTATTGTATTGATACAAAACACTTAACTTTATAAATAGGATAGAATATAGAGTACTAATATTAAAAAAAAGCAAAAAGCATGGGTTCGTTAGGTTCAACGTGCTAATCTCAAGAACCATTGGTTCTAAATCAAATCAGCTTCACGCTGTATCCTGCATACGGCAGGGTAGGCAGAGGGAACCCAGTATTAAGACACTCCGTTTCCCACTTTCTGCCGAATTCTGGAGGCATTGCATGTTGGTTGACAGAACTCAACGCCGCGCTTAGCCTTGACACCAGAGCGAAGAAATGGAAATATAAATTTAAGTAAATATCTCATCTCCTCGAGTGGGGATCGAACCCACAACCAGTCGGTTTTACAGTCACACTTCGTGCCGCTGCGCCACGACTGGCCTCATGCTTAAAAATAAAAAAATATTTTGTATTAAATATTCCATTTGTCGAAGAAGATATATTATAACACGTTAATGTTTTCTCTGTAACCCGTAATATGCCTAAATGTAATATAATGAAATTAAATACCAATCAAAGTATGGACTTTATTTGAAGTCGGTTAATACAATAATTATAGAGACAACATGACCGTGAATTCTATATAGCAGTCCACCTTGAAAATAATACACAAGGCAGCTAAAGCAAAGAGGTCTAATACACTAAGGAGAAAATTAAATATTTCATTAAAAAAATGTTGATTAACCATAAAAAAGGATAAGGTCATTTTTGTAAGTAAAAAAATATTAAACTGAAAATTGGTAAAGCGCGAGTGGGAACATAAAGTCACCAATTATCGATATAACGCATTTCTGAAAGGGTTATTTTTTTTCTTCATAATATGTTGCCCTGGCAAAGTTTTGGTTATTAGAGAACAATGAAATACGATTTTGTTTATATGGTTACTGGTTAGCTTATCCACGTCAAAAGACACGGAAGGTGTAACGTCAGTCTTTATCATCGTCCGTCCATCGTGCCCACAACGTTTGATTTCTTTTTGAATCCCACACATAGCACACCCTGCTACAGACAGAAGGAATCTAGCGTTAAGACACCTCGTTCCCATTAAGACACTTCCGTTCCTTACTTTCCGGCGAATTCTGAAGGCATTGCGTGTAAGCCGTTGTCGCGTTTGAAGTCGCACCCTTGTGCCTCTGGGCCACGACGGCCTCGCGATTGATCTACGCTCGGGTTAGATCATTCTTTCTTTTTTACCGTATAACCTTGGTGTGTTCTCCATATCACATGACATTGGCGAAGTGACTAGTGCTCAACTAAGACATTCAAAACGTCGTGACCAAAAACAAAATAGAATATGTACTCTATAGTAAACAAAATTATGTTTATACCACTTGTCCATTAACATTTCCTTAAGAAGAGGCCACAAAATGTGAAAACTTTTATGAAATCCTAATTTATATTTAAATAAATGATTTTTATATCTGTATTTGTACTACAATATACATCCATATGTTCGACCGAATTGGAGAATAAATGATATATTTCTCAGAGTAGGAATCGAACCTGCAGTGATCGTAGTTATAGTATATTTTTTTACGTCTTATTGTTTATTTATATTTACTTAAAGTAATAATAATAGTATTTAACATATAAATAGTGTATATTATTTGATGTTATGGAATTAATTGTTGTATTTCCGGAGATTGACGTTAATGATTTTTTTTTTCTTAATTACTTCTGCACTTCTTTTCTATCGCCTGTTTCATATAACACAAGTCAAAGTAATCCTTCACTATACTATAATAAGTGTAGAAGCCTATCACGGCCTCATTTCTGGGTTAAATTCGCGCACTCACATGCTTAGTTAATATAAACTTTAATTTCAAACGTATAAGATTCAATTTACATAATAAAAAATATAATATCACGCAATCTCGTCGTGTCGTAACGCTAAATTAAAAAAAAAAAGACGATACGTATTACGATTATTGTTATGGGATTGTTTTTAAACAGCCCAAGGATGAAAAACAAATTCAAATGTTTAAATTTTAAACAAGATAGGTGTACTGTACACGAGACAGGTTGTGGGTTCGATTGGCATTCGAGGAAGTGATATATTTACTATTTTTACTTCCTCGCTCTGGTAACGAGGCAAAGCGTGGGTTTGAGTTCCGCCTCTCAACACGCAATGCCTCTTGGATTCGGCGGAAAGTGGGAAACGGAAATGTCTTAATGTCAACGGAGTGTTTTAACACTAGGTTCTTTGCCTACCCTAATATGCGGAAGCTATATACAAACAAAATAATAGATATAAATTAAGTTTCGTCGTTCTATTGTATAGTTTGATATGAATGTTGTATTATAAGAAAACATCATTCTCACAAAACACAGTTAGTTAAACTGTGGACGCTACGGTATATACGACCTATCACAAAAATATCGTTGTCCTTTTCTGTTTTTACCAGTATAGCGAGCGAAGCGAACAAGGGTAACGAGCGAGGCAAGTGAAGCTAAAAAAAATTAAAGGTACATTTTCTATATGTATGAGTCGTGACGAAACGACCTTGTATTATTCCATACTATGCGATAATAGATGAAACCATGCGCAAACGTAAGTTAAACGACAGTTAATACTACAAAGTCTGATGACAAATGATTAAATTAACTCAATGATACATTTATAAGCGCTATGGTTTTGGATTCAAATACCACACAAGGAACAACGTATATTTTCAATTTAAGTAACTAGCACGATTTTTTGCTTTAGTTGTGCTAAAATATACTTTAAAAAAATATATGTATAAAAAACTTTTTTTATAGGACTACAGAATAAAATGTTAAGTTTTTGTAAAAGTTATAATTATGTATTATATAACATGATAACACCGCGACAAATATGTACGTAAGTGATTTTCGTCTGTTAATCTCCTTTTAGGCTTCGGCTACTGGTAGAGTGCCAAGTTAATTTAGAACTACGCATTAAATTCACACATTTTCCAGAACCTACATGTTAAATAATATTTTCGTCCAATTAGATAGAATAACAAGATTTTTATCTTTTTTTTTTTCAGCTTCAGCCAGTACCCCGCATATAGCGGGGTAAACAGAAACAACATAATGTTAAGACAATCCACGCGTCGCCAATTTTGGAGACCAATCTCTCCAATTTTCAGAACATTGAGTGTTAAATGTCTGATATGGCGCGAGGAAATCACAACAAATCGTTCCCCCGATTAAGGATCGAACTCACAACCGTCGCGTATACAATCAGACATCCCAACTTTATTCACGCAGTAATAACAGCCTAATTCAATTGGAAACATGTTGTTTTTGCGTATATATCAGCAAATTGCGCATTTACAAGTATTTGCGCAGCTGCCGTCTAAATTTATATGTCATATTATCGCTACGTGATAATGTATCGTATTAACCTTAACTATATTTACTTTCGACGGTTTTTTTTTAAACCCCTAATGAGGTAGTAATGACTTGAAAATATAAGTTAGGGAAAATAAAAATATAAGTTAGGGAATGTTGGGGGTTCAATTCTGAAACGGAAAAATTAATCATTTCCTTTCTTCAATGTTCCGAAAGTTGAGCGGTGAAAGGAGTGTTTTAACACCAGGTTCCCTCTACTCTTCTATATGTGGGATATAATGTTCAGCTATATTGTAATTTGGATTTTGTAAATGTATATTGAATTTGAATCATAACCATACTGTATATTGGGATTTAAGGTCAAATTAGCCATTGGCAACTTTTAAGAATCTACATTTATCTAGTAATAATAATAAATATGAGTTTTGTTTTTATTATAATTATAGTGCAATATAAAACATTTGAAAGATTGCTGCTTGCTAGATTTAGATATACTTCATATATTTAATATACAAAATAAATCACATTTAACATAAAATGAATCCAAATAAAAAAAAACGTGAACGTAAAAAAAATTGTGATCTTTCATCACATCAATAGCAAAAAAGATTTATGATAGAAGTGAGTGGCTAGAGACATAGGGGAAGACCTTGGTTGACCTTCGAAAACACAGTATCAAAGATACTGGAGGAAGGTCACATAAAAAGCAAGAGGATCCACCGGAAGGCAGTGGACGAGGCGAAAGAGGTATGTAGAGACCGTAGCGTTTGGCGCTCCGTTCTCTCTGACTACTCACTCTGCTAGGGATAAAGAGTGAAGTTAAGTTTATCCCTCAACCACCTTAATTATCTTCATTTATATTACGAAATATATCTCATATCCAAAACTTTCAGCTTCATGTTTTATTTCGTATATGGGAGGGTAAGCAGGTGTGCAAACACCTCATTGCTTACACACCACCTAAATTTCAAGACATTGAATATTGATTGGCATAACTCAACACCGCACTTTGTATTGTCAGAGTCTAGAAATGAAAATATCACATCCTCCGAGCTGTGACTAACCCTATAACTCACAACACAAAGAGACCTCTAACAAGTACCACAGTTCATTTCATATGTTTAAAAAAGCCCTTATCACTGAGAGGAGTATCAATTTAGCAATAGTGTAACCCAGTTTATTATCAACAATGCCCTCAATAGATATACTGTAGTATTTTATTTAGAGAAACTACTGTTAGCCCTTTTATCAAAAACTTTTTTTTTGTTTAAAATTAAGTAATTTAAATAAAACATTGTAAAAATAACCATAGATAAGAATGCTTGCAATATAAAAAAATATATACATATATATTTAATTACCATTTTATACATTATTGTTCATATGAATATATATAAGGTAGCGAGGACATTTGTAATTTGTAATTTTATCTCTTACATATGTAGATGCTAACAACATAAATAGTGTTGTAAATATTAAGCATATAAGAATTTCCTTAAAACAAAATGAGTTCATTAGACGAAGGCTTTGAGTGCCGCTATGCTATATTAGCTTGAATTCCATATATATTTATATATAACTCAATACATACCTAAATGAGAAAAAACAGGAATGATTTATACTACCAAAGATAATATAAGAACATTTACAATATTTGTATATAATTACCTAAAAACCTTCTTTAAACTACTTATCTATAGCACAAGTATAATCCATATAAACCAGAGGAGATTAGAGACAAGTATACTTTAATAGGACTTGTTTTACTTGATTTTGGTATTTGACCATCACATTATAACATTATATAAAAAAATTATAATGTATTATATGTATAAAAGTTATTTTTCTCGTTATAATTGGAGTTTAAAGTAAATGTATAATACTAGTTATAATAACTACATTCTCAAAATAAATGTGGTATAACTAAAAAAAAATGTTATTTGTGTAAAATAACCATAAATAAATTGAATGGGTTTTTTATGAACAGTTTTTAGCAAAACCAGAAACAAATATTACTGTCATAAACTAAAAAAATATATTTGTGTTTTGACCGATGAAAAATTTCCTAACAAATAAATATTTTTTTGAATTAGTAATAACACACAACTTTAAGAAGAATAAAATTAAGTACAAGTTGCTGTAGTTTTGTATTGCATGGTGTTGCCTAAAATGGCTAAGATCATAACCTTTTATCAAATGATTCAATGTTGCACAAAGTGAATCATTTAAATGATGTAACATTGCATGGATACAACCAAAAATATCAAATTATTTATAATAAAATTAAAATTTAACGTAAAAAATATTACACAGAATATAAAGAGAACAAATTTCAATATGCTTATAATTTATTTTTTTTTTGAAAATAGAATGATTATAGTACACCCCCACAATTTTATTTATAGTTGTTTAAATTTATGACTTTAAAATATTATTAAGATTAGATAGTAGTAGCCAAATTTAAAATAAGCTTTTAAAAGCACTTTTGATTTGTCATTAGAACAGAAAACTATCATGGCTAAGAAGGCAGTTATATTTAGAAGAGCTGGCAGGAAACTCAATGGTTTTTTCAATAAAAAAACTATTTTATTATTAAGAGCAATAATACAATGGCAGCTATTTTGCATCACTCAAAAAATCTGAATTCCCCCTTTTATTCGTAAAATAATGTAATAATACATATTCATGGTAAAAGGTATAAAAATTTGTAATATCTATTATAACCTAAAAACTAAAGAGAATCCTTTCTTAAAACAGTGGTATAAATAGAACTCTAAAAAAGTTTAATCTTCAAAAATTGTGGAAAATCTTTAAATTGTGCCAATTCATGGCAGGTACATGTTTCAACAAGTTGCTACATGATTTCACTAGAATTCTTTAGAAGTAGCCTATATTAAAAGGAGAAAGCTCTAACCATTGATTTATATTTAAAATAACGTATATGTTAAATATACGTTATTTTAGACTTATTTTTGACAAAAAAAAAATAGCATTTTGACATAATAAAATAAATTTCCTATTTACTACTGTTATAATTTTGATCATTTCATTAGAATTTTTAATAAAAAATAAAGGTTAAAACAAACAATGAGAACTGTAAAAAAAACAGTTACAAAGACATTGGTTGACCCAAAAAATATGACCAAAAGGTGGTTTAAAATGTAGGTTATAATTACATATACAAAAGATAGCAATTTTTGCCCATAATCTTGGTTTTGAATACAAAATTTATATAATTAGTGACAGATAAGACTTACCCGGATGCTTCCGTGGTGGTAGTAAGTTTGAAACCGCCTTATAAAAAATAAAATTTATTTCTCTCCCCCAAGAAGAAAACTAAAAGACTTTTTACAATGAACTGATGACAGTTGAATAAAAATGGCCGATTACGTCATTAATACGCGGGTAAGTCAAATTTGCAACTATTTATTTAATTTTAATTTAATTTAGAATAAAATTAGGTTTAAAATTTATATTTTAATAAAATAAACTCACCTCATATATATAATTTAATGTGGTATCAAAGGAAGGTAGATTTTTCAATACATCAGCCTATTCGTCTGAAGCGCGCTGTTGCCAAACCGTTATTGCGTCAGACAATGAATATTGTTCAAATAAACACATTTCTAAACACTTTGACATAGCTTTTGCATTTATTTTAATTAAAATGCTTCGCAAATTTGTTTAAATTAAACAAATTATTAATAAAATAGATTGATTCAATAAAATAAAACTTGAACTTGACTTGGAGAAACGGCAACGTCGTGTCCCACTAATAACAAAGAAAACTTGTAATTTATTTTTTAATACAAAATGTAAAAAATAATTGAAAATTAAGTAATTTATATGTGTTTATTAATATTAATTAATAAATCTCGTATTAAAATGTAATATATATGGATACACTATCTCTACAACTGACTAGCTTATTTGAACTTGTTTTGATGTACTGTAATGTAAACTATAGTAAACAAAAAGTTGAAGTGTTGCCATGTTGATATCGATTTTAAAATTTCTACCAAACTAAACAAAAATGGTAGAATTAAAAAAACTGTTATCTATTTATTTATTAATTTTTAAGCATGCATTAAAAATGAAGTAAATAATATTAATTTCAAATGTAGAATAAATACGTTACGAGAGCTGCAGTTGAAGGATTTAAGAAAGTACGAAATTAAATATAAAATGATTTTCATAAAATTTTAAAAGAAAATACGAATGAAGCCTAAAACTCCAATATATCTAAAACAATAGGTCTCCGATTTTTGAAGAACCGAAATCTGTCTACACCTAACTCTATGAGAAATTAATTCATTCGTAGAATAATAAAGTATGAGAAAAAATCGTAAAAAGTCCTTTCCCACCGACGCACACAGGTGAAATTCACTTAAAAGTTGGTCAATATTATAATTATGTTTAAATATTGCTTTAATTGATCGGAAATAATATTTTTCATGAGTGTATTCTATTTTAATGGGTAAAGAATAAAGATTTATTTAATTACCATATCCATACAAAAAAATATATATAATTTTAAATCTGCTTTAATATTTATGTATTCTATATATAATCTTGAGGATAAGACCTTATTTTTTTTTTTGAAGTACTCGAGTTCCGTGGTCATTACATTCATTCATCAGTAAAAATTTTCCAATTTTCCAATATAATTGGTATACTACTAGTATAATAGGAATCGTCTGAAAATGGTTATTAATATTTTTATAATTTCATTTTGTACAGTTGTCGCAAGTAGACGCAGCCAAATTTAGTACCATATAAAAGGTACTGGAATTTACTATTAAAATAATAAAAAAATACGGCTAAAGCGCGTTAAAGTATAAACATTTTTACTATAAGTATAAAAATCATTTAATGAAATATAGCCTTAACTTTAAAACGACGTATCTTTGCAATCCTAATGAATGTTAACTATTTTATTGTATTTTTATAAAGACGTTTACCTGAAGGTATAGAATCCATAATGGTTTAGTTCTAATATCAACTAAATAAATATCAAACGTGATTTAAAAATGATGCAAAATAATACTAAATTATTCCTTCAAGCAATGACTGTATTGTTGATCTATGTAAGTAATAAAATAAAAAGTGTCAAGCTTTTTACTAGCAACCAACAGATAGATAAAGAAGTCTTGTAGGTAATTAAGTTTACTATTTTTTAATTAGAGAAACTTTATTTTTTGAATTTTGGCCATCAATCGTGTAAATTTCACCTGTGTGCGACGTCATTCACCTGATTTCTCTTCTTAGCCCAGCATTTTATTGTACTCGGCCGCTTATGAAAGGAGCACATTATAGTATAAAATATTTTTTTGCCTGTGCCGCCGAGAGCTATATAACAAATGTAAATAAAATTGTTTAATTATAACATAAATTTGGAACATTACGTTGAATTTAAAATCGAATCACTTGTGTCTAAATCTTCTTAGATTAAAGAATTATTTAAGCATCTTCGCTTAAATAATTTTCGCCGTAATTTTTTTTAATAATAAACAGTTCTTATTACATAAGCTAAAAATGTTTTTTTAAGAAACTGGTTGCCTGTAAAGTCGGTTTAAGACCGATAATTTTACATGCTAACTTCATAAGAAAACATTATTGAATTTCTATAATGCAAAGTAGGAGTTGACATTTGTTTGCACTCTTTAATTCAAATGTTTTTTAACTTAAATAATTTACTAACATCACTCATATAATTTGCAAATTCAATTATGTTTGTGAGAACTTGAAAGGAAAAGAGTTTGTGTATAGTCATAAGAGATGGATAACATTTTTCTCCTTCTTCCAATCTTTAAATTTAATAAGCAATTAAGAGGAATTTATATTTTGTTTACCATAAGTCTATAAAAACGATTATTTTATTTTTAGCCACATCAAAAAGTAAACAAAAAATTAGGAAAAAATAAATTACATTCATATAGGAAATAATATTTTAATGTATATTATAAAAATATTTAAAAGATCATAAAACTATAATCATCTAAAAAATAGTATAGGTACATATGTATGTTCTACATTCGAATGGAAATCGAATCCACTCTCACTTAGTACAATAGGACTGATATATTTTAAGCATACAAATGTTATAGAAAACCTATATTAGACTTCGGTGATGTATTATCTGAATTATAATTAAAATAATAAATATACGACACATAGCACTATAAAAGTATAGCTTACATTTTCTTTTTTGTTTTATAATGTTTGAGATCGACTTTTTTAAATCATTTTCAGGCATTGTATATAAAATTAGAAATAATTATTAAAAACGCTAATCACAAATTTAAACTCATTTGTGATATACTTTTATAATAATATTTATTGTTATATTACTTCCATACAAAATAATTAAACAAAAAATAAAAGCCTCAATTAAATTTCAGCTTAAAAAAACTAGATATAGACGTCTGTTTTAAATTATCAGGCGATTTTTCTATTTTAATTTTTTTCGGCTTAGCTAGTGTCACATCAGTATTTGGTCGTGTTATAACATCACTTGAATCAAACTGGGGACTTAAAACATATTGTTTTAAAACTTTTTTCTTTCTCTGCTTATTTCTTTTTGCATTGGAAATTTTCAAATTTAATTCTTCATTTTTCCATTTAATTTTCAAATTTATATTTCTATTGCGAATGGACAATTCAGTTTCGTTTTTAACTTTACTCTTTTCTACTATTTTGGTAGTTTTCCTACGTTTGCTGGCAATACTGTTTTTAGATGGTTGCTTTCGTTTTGGCGCCTTTTTTGTAATTGTATGTTTATTACTATCATCTAATTCATTATTGATATCAATTTTACTATCAATATTAGATGAAAATTTCCTATCGACCTCGTTTAAATATTGATTTTTAAAACTTTCCACATCAATATCTGTATTTTTTTCCAAAACTCCCCCAAAAGGATTGAATTTTAAACATTTTTGTGGATCTTTTTCTGAAATACTATTTAAATTCTTAATTTCAATTAAATCCACGTTAATAATTTCTTCATTTTTAGATATTTCCATTGAATCGTTCTGTATATTTACTTTTTTTAGTTTGGGCGTATCTTGTATTATTAACACTTCTTCATCTAACTTTTCACTTTTTACTGGTGTTTTTTGTTCTATTTTAATTATTATTTTTTCTGATTCAGGTTCCGGTTCGATTTTCACTGGTATATCTAGATTTTCTGGCTGTTCCTGTAATTTTATTATAAAATATAATATACATAATAAAAATATTTTTAATAAATTATTACTTTATTGATTTGTGTGTTTTATATTTCTAGTTAATAACTACAATAGATGTATATTAAATTTAAATATTGATGGCAGATTAATTTGTACGTATATTTTAATTTCGGTCTATCTTCGAACTGTATCTCGTGTAACATACAGGATAAAACACTAATATTAAGACACTGTTACCCATGTATTGCCAAATTTCGAGACATTAGATTTTGAGTGGCGGAACTCTACGCAGCGTTTTGCCTTATCACGAAACGAAGATAATTTAAAGGGCATTCCACTAAGTGGTAACGAATCCACAACCCTTATAAATTGCCCTCACTCAGTTTAAAAAATGATAATAAGACAACGTCAAAAAATACTTACAGTTTCTTCTATGGATATTTTCTTTGGTGAATTCCATTCTTTTATATCTTCTTTAGTTTTACAACTTTCCTTCGATATATTGTTCATAAGAAAACCTTGTAAGACATTTCTGCAAAGAAAATAAATTTAATAAATTTATTTGTTTTTTGACAACTTGATGGGTGTGGTTTTCATTTATTTCAATTATATATTTTATTAATAAAACATTTCATAATAAAATATAATATTGAAACCAAAAGGCTATATCTCGTCGTACCTGTTCTTGTAACGAGTTAAAGTATCGAAAATTGAACAGTGCGTAGGGAACGGAATGCGTTCTTAATATGTAAATAAAAATAAAAAATATTAAAAAAATACTCAAAAATTTTGATTATGGAGCATAATCAACACTAAGATTAAATCCTACTTACATAAAAAATACATCAAAAATTATATATACATACATAAATTTATATAAAAAAAGAACCAAAAAGACTCACTTCACAACTCTTCTTTTCTCAACCAAAGGCCTGGGTTTTCTAAATTTTTCCAAAATTTCATTCAATACCATATCAAAATTCTTTATAAACCTCGTGTTGTATGTTTCAATCATTTCATTTTCAATTAATTTAACTAATGATGAAAAATTATTATTAATATTTGCTTCATTATTTTCTAGTAAACGTTTTTTCGGTGACTTTAGGTTTAATTCCTGGCGACTTTGCTGTGTTGTTGCTGTAAACAAAAAAAAAGGAATAATATGTCATTACATTTTTTTCGTTATAGTTTAAAATGATTAAGTCATTCAAAACATATAAAAATAAAATACAAATTTTATCTGTATTTCTGACTCATTTGTTAATTTAGTTATTAACTTAGCTTACTGTAAACGCGAATGTTCATTTAGATTCCCACTTGGGTCAATTATTTTCATTTTCTGTGAAATCCTTCACTCAGCACGCAATATCTCGAAAATTCTTCTCCCCTCTTAACACTAGGTTCCCTCTGCCTACTCTGCTATATGCAGCATACAGTGTAAACTTAAAAAAAGATAACTTACCGTTTTCATCATTTTTATTTAAATTTCGTGAAGATGTTGATGCACTGTAATGACAAAAAAATATTGGAATATTTTTATGGTTATAAATATAATAATTTATTTTTAATTTAACTGTTATGTTAAATTAAAAATGTTGTTTAATTAATTTTCTTCACATAAAATATTCAAATAATAATGTCTTATTTTCCTTTCATACATTAAAAGACATAAAGTCATTGTGATGCAGTGGTACTGTATCTGACTGTAAATGAGTGGTTGTAGTGTCGTTTACTATTGGAGTAATGAATTATTTTAATTTTCCTTCTCTGGTATAAGCGGTGGTGTTAAATTGCGCCAATCAACATGTTATATTCAATTCTGGCCAAAAAAGGAGAACATAGTATTTGAAAAAATGTTTTTTTGTTAAGTGATTTTTAAAAGTTTTTTTAGTTAAAAATAAACAAATATTTACTTCAATAGTTGATTTCTTCCTTTGGTACGTCTTAAAGACATTCGACTCGGCATTATAGGCCCAGTTATTCTTGTTCTGGAACTTTGATGTTGTGTTGGCAATGATACTGTAAAAATATATATGAAAAAAAATTAAATGAATTATTAAAGAGTGTTATGCTAAAAGGTACAATTTTATAGCTTCACGCTGTATCCCGCATACAATAAGGTAAGTTCCCTGCGATATATAGGATACAGCGTGAAGCTGACAAAAAAAAGATTTAATTTAGTCTATTTAGCTAATACAATACTTAATGCGACCTCAATTTTATATTTCCGTTACTATTATTTGACGTTAATTAAAAATAATTATAAAATATAAAAAAATCTTTTTGTTCTAATTAATATCATAGACATATGTAAGTGACCTACCGCTATCATCTTATAAATTAAATTACCGCTATCATCTTATAAATTAAATTGAACACAGAGTTATGCAAATAAATTAATAAAAAACAAAAATATATATAGGTGTACAACAAAAAACATATTATATATTATTTACTAAAATTTAACACAGCTGAAACAGTACACTTAAATTTAAATAGAAAAAAATGATAATCAAGCTCACATAAAAATCAAAAACGGAATACCTTTGACAATTTCCTCCAAGCGCTCCCTATCGTGTGATATTTGCGAACAATTCTCACACAAGTAAATATGGGAATTGCTACAGCCAAGATGTGAACCCGCACTGCCGCATAACACACATAATAGTATATCCCACAGACTTAAAAGAAAAAAATATTATTAATAACTTACAAAATTATAAGTACAAGAAATAATTATAGCCGTAGTGGCGCAAGGCCACCAGTGTGCGGCTGTAAATTCGACGGTTATAAGTTTGATTTCCATTCGGAGGAAATATTTAATATTTTCATTTCCCTTTGGTAACAAGACAAAGCGCGGAGTTAAGTTCCTCAACTTAACATAATATTTTTTAAAAAATTGGAAGAAAGTAGGAAACAGAGTGTCTTAACATTAGGTTCCCACTGCCTATCCTATATGCGGGATAAAAAAGAACATACACATTCCTTCATAAAAATGTGATTTGATTTTTTTTTATTTTTACGTAAAAATAAAAACATCAAACTAAAACTGATTTCCATTAGTAAAAATTTGATATAAAAAAGGTTAAGCGTGGCGTTGAGTTCTGCCACTCAACACGCAATGCCTTCAGAAAGTGGGGAACGGAGAGTCTTAACACTAGGTTCCGTCTGCCTACCCTGCTGTGTGCGGGATACAGCGTGAAGCTGATTTTTTTTTGATATAAAAAAAATTTTATATTTAGGCAATATGAAAGAGTCCTCCCCTTTAAACTCTGTTATGGAAGTACCTAACATCATTATACCATCAAACAGACAAATTAAAATTTCAAAATAAATAAAAAGAATATACTAGCATGGCATAAATTCTCCCGAGTGGAAATCAAACCCACAATTATCACGTTTACAGTCCTACCACACTATGATAGTCTCACTTCATATAAAAATAATACAATATTTACCCCGTCTCGGCATCAAACTCCCTACCATTGGGACATTTGCACTCATTCGCGCAACATACAGATGGACGCTCATATATTTCAGAATATGCGTTTTGTTCTAATTCCCAAGCAGCGTCTCTGAAATAATATTATAATAATGTACTAATATATACATATATTTATATTTCTAACTAGTGTTAAGACATTACATACAATTATAAAACCAAGCCAGTAGTGGGGCAGGAGCACAAACGTGCTAACGGCTATCAACGCGATAGGTTACGGATTCGATTCCTCTTCGAGGTAATAAAATATTTAATATTTTAATTTTCTCGCTCTAGTAGCGACGCAAAACAAGAGTTCCACCAGTTAACATCCAATGCATGCAATCGATACTTCGGCGGAAAGATATACGTTAAATACTTTCGTCATCTTTATCATCGGCCCATTAGCTCAGTTGGTTAGAGCGTCGTGCTAATAACGCGAAGGTCGCGGGTTCGATCCCCTCATGGGCCATAATATATTTTTTGGATATTTTGATAGTCTTTTCTTTTCTATACTTTTTATTTCCTTTTTTAAAGCATTTTTCACTATTAAAAGTGAACGAATAATGTAGACTAGGTTTAGAATATATTTTTTTAAGCTATATCTTGAGGATGGATATTTGTTTCACTTTCACGCAAAAACTACTGAACTGATTTAGATGAAACTTTACTGTAATGTATATAGCTAAATGTATACATCAGATCAGTTATAAAAAATTATCCTGTAAGCTTTTTGTCAAAATGTTATATCTGAAATATATATATATTTTTTGTCTTAAAAAAGAAAGGATAACCGAACAAAACAAAATTACTAACCTATCAGGCACGTAATATCCTTGCTCTAAAACAGCTTTGTAGAAATGTTCTTTATCATTACAAAGTGGACATTTCAGATAGTGGATACCAGCGCTTAACGCCATGCGCTGGAAAAAAAATACAAAAACAATATTAAAGCTTATATAATAATACTGTACTTGCACGTGATAGGGTAAGCAGAGGGAACCTAGGGCACTTAGTGTTAAGACAGTTCATACTCATTAAGGCACTTTTTTCCCCACTTTTTGCTCTATTGGAGGCATTGTTGAGTGGTGCAACTAAACGTCGCGCTTTTCCTCGTTACCAGAGAAAAGAAATGAAAATATTTTTCATTTTGTTTATATTTGCACACTTGTGTCACTGTGCCACGGCGGCCTCTCACAAAACCACTAAGTATATCTCTAAAATACTTACTTCTATACAATTTCTATGGAACCAAGCATCTCGCGCGCAACATGGCGGCCAAAATGTTTGGGTTGTGGGAAACCCATCAACTTTCTCATAGCAAATCACACATACTGTTTCTGTTTTATCTGTAAATAACAAAAAAAAAACGATTATTAAAATGCTTGAGCTTTCAAAATATTCGTATTAAACCTTATCTTGTATTTATTATTACTAGTTACTAACTAATATTAATATGAATTATTAAAGTTAATGTGAAAGTTAGTGCGGATGCATGGATGTATATTCCACTTTCACTTTAAAGTACTGAATAGATTTAGATAAAACTTTACAGTAATATAGCTTATTGATCAGAATAACACATAGGCTACAATTTAAATCAGCTTCACGCTGTATCCGCACACAGCAGGGTAGGCAGAGGGAACCTAGTGTTAAGACACTCCGTTCCCCACTTTCTGCCGAATTCTAGAGGCATTGTGTGTTGAGTAGTAGAACACAACGCCGCGCTTTGCCTCGACACCAGAGCGAAGGAAATGGAAATATAAATTTAAGTAAATATTTCATCTCCTTGAGTGGGGATCGAACCCACAACCAGTCGGATTAAACATTGAAACAATATCTATCTACACTTATATTATAAAGCTAGCTTTGATTGGTTGAATGTGCTAATCTTATGAACTAATGATTCAAATTGTCTTTAGGTTACCAAGTAAATACAATGCTGGTAGACAGCAACCCGAGTGAGAAAAAAAATATAATTTAAATATTTTATCTGAGTGGGGTTTGAATTTTGTTTACAGTAAATTTATTATAACAACAAATATAAAGTTAAAAACTTATTAAAACATCATACCAGTATCTTCTTTAACATCAGTATCAATTTTCTCTTGTCTCATTTTATTAGCCTTCCTTCGTCTTGGTATAGCTTTGTTCATTATTGAGTTAGGAATTTTCTGTTTGGGCGCATGGTCTCTACAGTATGTTCTAGAAAAAATTAAAAATATTTACTTGCTTATGGTAGGATTGGTAGAGAGAATCTAGAGTTCAAACACTCATGATAATCCCACAATGCTTAATTTTAATGACATTGGGTGTTAACTAGTAAGAGAACATTCCATTACATTCAAGTTTAACACCATTTTCCTTTTACTGGAAGATGCAAAAAATAAATTTTTGTCCAAATTTAAATATTTTTTATTCCATTAGGCCACTACAGTCACTTTTGAATCATAAAGATTTACATAGAAATGTCAATAGTAGCAGTTCTGCTTGGAAGGCAGTTCTGCTGCCATTGCAAATACAGTCATTTTGTCGAAATTACATACTTACTTATAATTTCCATAGAATAAAGAAACAGCATTTTTCTCCCTGCCGCACGGCAAATGGAATTGTCTCCTACATTGCGCCACACTGCAACCAAGTGTGGCACCACCTTTGTAACAGTATGAACATTTCTGTAAAATGTAAATCAATATAATAATAAATAATATCACAGTGCCTGAGTTTGATTCTTACTTGGGAAAAAAAAAAAATATTTTCTCAGTATGGTAACAAATCAAAGTTAATGTAGAAAAACAACATCCAATGTCTCAAAAATTTAACAGTGTTTATGGAATGATGTCTTATCACTATGCCAACATTAGATATCTATTGTAAAGATACAAGTTTTACTCTGTAAATAATGAGCATAAAATAATCTAATTAAAATCAATTAATCTAGAAAAACATATTTAGAAAAGATGTTTAACTTTATAAAGCTATTAGACCTCAAGAATAAAGCAAAATAAGACTTCAAATAAACATTCATACAACTTACATGTTTTTTACTCCTCTCAATTTCTGCTATAATGTCAGGATATAAAAACCCATAGAGGCCTTCTTCATCTCTACCTTTTTGTATAAGACAAGATGATAACAACTGAAACAAATTATATACAAATAATTGAAAAATTTGGCACTTATTTTATATCTTTTTAAGATAATACCCAAACATGTTGTACATTTCAATAACAGAAAAAGAAATGAAAGAAAAATTAAAACATCATAATAAACACTTTGTTAAAATTATGAAATTAGCAGCTACTATTTTACAGTTATCATCTTAAAAATATATAAAAAATAAATGAATAACTAGCAGTAAAACTGTGAGAAACAGATTTCCCACTTTCCATTCAATTTTTTTCAGATTTTGAGGAGCATAAATGAACAAAATAATTTAAAATTTAAACATATAGGACAAAAATATACCTTTTATTTCATTATACAATAAATAGATGCAAATTTTTTTAAAGAAACTATGTTTAAAAATGGTGTAAGAGAGAGTAGATATAGGTGAAAAAACTATAAAAGCAATGGATTTGTCACTCGGGAGCAGGTACTTGTAGGCAACAGCCCATATTTGAAGAAAACTTTTGTGAAATATTGTTATTGGATGATATATAACACTAATTGCAATTACGTAAGATCTATATAATTTTGAAACATAAAGACAATGTGATTTATCTTGTTTTTTTTTTAAAAAATGTTAACCATTTCCAATTTCTAACAATACTTTAATAGTGTATTTTTGTAGATCAAAGATGTTTTAAGCAACTTTTTCTTGATGTCTGTTAGAAAATCTGTACTTGTTTTTATTGTTATTCACATACAAAGTATTTGTTATATATGACAATAAAAATAAATCATTCAACTTTATTAGGTATTCTTTTGAATATTAATTACTATAATGTCGCATTACTAGCTTATTATTATATGCACAAACAAAATATATTTATAAATAAACATAAAAATAATAATAATTTATTAACACAATAAGACAAAGACAATTAAAATTACTTACAACACAAAAATAATGGCAATGTATATCACCAATGCTATATAATTTGCCATATGTAGTCTCATCATTTACTAAACAGTTACAAAATGCACAAGGTGCCTGTTTATCAGATAATTTTGCAAGAAACTTTTTTCTTCCAATCAACGTTTTACACGCCATTATATGTAAGATATTTTATAAATTAAATACGCATACTAGTAGGTTTACTTCACAAATAGTATCTTTAATAAACCCATTTAAAATTAAATACATGTAATTATGAAGTGATAATAAAACTATCTTCAATTAAATTACTAAATAAGATGTCATAATTATTTATCAACTCAAAACGTCAACATTTGGCGGGAATAAGTGCTGCCAGCCTCAGGAAAAAAAAAGCAGCAAATGGAACTAAAAAAACAGTAAAAAACACTAATTTATTACTAATTATATAAGGTTTTGGGTTCGATCCCCACTCGAGGAAATTAAATATTTATTTAAATTTATATTTTCATTTCTTCGCTCTGGTGTCAAGGCAAAAAGTGCGGCGTTGAGTTCCACCACTCAATACATAATGCCTCCAAAACTCGGCGGAAAGTAGGGACCGGTGTGTCTTAGTACTAGGTTCCCTCTGCCTACCCTGCTGTGTGCAGGGATACAGGTGATGCTGATTTATTTATTAATTTTATTTAACTATGAATATTATGTCTTGAGGTCTTTCTTGTCTTCAAAGTGGCGGATGCCTTTTGTCTATGGTAAAATGATTTTTCATAAAAACTTATGACCTTGAATTAGTGTTAAACAAAATTAAATTTAAAATGCATATTTTCAAAAGTTTTTAGAATTTTGTTCATGAATATTAACTAATATAGTTATATTTTGTGATAAAAAATTAGCTAAAGCTTTATCTATGTTGTGAAAAATAATAATAGTACACTGACAGTAATCACTTCGCATCAAAACTAGGACGGCACAGCTGGGTTTTTAGATAACTTTGATAAGAAACAAGTGAAATAAAAGGCTGGATTTCATCTAAATTAGACAAATCTCAAGGTCCCTCTTATCGACAAGGAAGTGAAGGCTTACAGCCATTGTCTATGGTAAAAATATTTTTCATTAAAAATTATGAGCAATTAGTGTCATTGTCAAGCAACACTAAATTTAAAACGTCAAAAAAATCAAAAAAATAAACGCCGCAAGGCGATCTAGGCGTAGTTTTAATTAATTTAGTTTTGTAAATTTATTTGTGTTTTTATTATTGTTGATAGTGTTGAAGTAACAGGTTTTAATTTGTCTAGTCTTAGTATTTTAGTTCGTGGACCAACAGAGGGCCGTGACGTTAGAGTGCCATAAAATGTTGATGGATGCCCCTTTGTTTTAGAAATAGTGGTTTTTCGGTGCTTTCCTTTCGTTTTATGGAAGATAATCTTAGAATAATCTCGAATATTGCAAACATTGCAAGTTCTAAATGTGATAAATCAATGTATTGTGTCGTTTTCACGATATCCCGCCATAATACTTAGACGTGATTTTCAATTGTTTCGTAACAATTCTAGCTATAACGTCTCCGAAGATGGAACTATTGCTCAATATAAACTTGAAATATACCAGTTGTGATGCAATAAATACTATCTATTAAGAATCTTATAAGATTCTAGCTTGATATACAAAATATGTCAACATTACAAAATAGCCAATCAGTCTGGAAAATTCCAAATGAAAACCTCGACCCAAAATATGAAAAATGTCGGAACATAACAGAGGAAATTTATAAGAGGATAAATATAACATTTCAAATAAAAAAATTGGAGACCAGCACTCAAAGTGACTTGTCAGACCAGAGGTAATTATAATTAAAAAATCTATTATTTTTATTCGATTATAAGAAGCATTATTACTTTTAAAAAATATATATATAATTAATGGTTATATTTAAACTAATATTACAAGGGTAAAGAGTTTGTTAGAATGTAGTAATATCAGGGACTAGTTATATAGAAAAAATCTTATTATATTGGACAGTTTAATAGTTTTGATGTATCTCACTGTATCTAATCTCTATATATAATAAGACAGTAAAAATATTTTGTCTGTACATTTAGTAATTTTGACTGAAATCGATAGAGGGACACTTAAAAAGACTAATAGAAAGCAAAAAGATTTTTTTTGAATTTCTTGTCTGTCTGTCTGTCTGTCTGTCTGTCGACATATTGTTGTCCGCATTTTTCTCTGAAACTACTGAACCGATTTACTTGAAAATTTCACCAATTGCTTTGTTTTAACTCAATTTAGGTTCTAAAGTTTGGTTCATCAAAATCGGTTCATTAAAAAAAAAGTTATCGTCATTTGAATGCAACTCAAGGCATTAGCTTGCCAGCGAATGTTATATAGAAATTGCGCTGGTATGACCCTGGCTAAAGAATGACGTTCGAAACGTCTGGGTTATATGATTGTTGATAAAAATATATATTTTTGAAGCACTATTATATAATATTTTATACAATAAAGTAAACAAAATTGAATTGTTAGTGGAGATTACCTTCATTAATCATATTTCGAAATAACAAATAGTTTTAGAGAAAAGCTATATCGACTCATGTTATCCCTTACTCTCAGTGTATAAATAAGTATATTAGTTATCTTGGCCATTTAATGTAGATCAAAATGTTGATTAGTAGCACAGATTTGAAATTACGATACTAAAAAATTCTTGCTGTGTAGCGGCTCGCCGACCTCCACGCTTCCTCCCGCGCCCTCGATATTTTGCTTATAAAAATGGATCCGCCGCAACCGCCTAGCTTCCCCCGGGCATGGAAGGAGGGCCTGCTCATCATGTTGCCCAAGGCTGGGAAGAGCCCATAGCAGCCTGAGGGGTACCGATCTATAACCCTCCTTTGCGCGGTCTCCAAGCTGTCCGAGAAGTTATTCCTCTCACTTCTCCAGGCGCACATCCACCCATGAAGCGAGCAGTTTGGCGAGCGGGTATACTACTCTGGTTACACTACGCCGTAACAGCGATCAACCGAAAGGAGTATTCGTGGTCGTATTCGACCACGTCTGGCACCCGGACCTACTTCATTAAGTGCTCAGAGCCGGCACCCCCCAGCACGTCGCGCATGTCTTTGCCTCCCTGCCTCAGTGACAGGACATTTTTCCTTGAGAGTTAAGAGTTCGAGGTATAGCAGCGACTCGATCGTTGCCGTTCTTCCCCAGGGCAGCATTTTGTCACCTGCTCTCTACGCACTATACACTGATGACATCAAATCGCCCTAGCGAGTATCACTCAAAGAGAAATCCTGCAGGTGGTCCAGAACCTCATCCTCCGTCGAGTGACGCAGGCGCCATACTACGTGAGAAACACCACGCATCACTGCAACCTAAAAATAGAAAGCCTGCACGTACACATTGGTCGTCTCGCGTCCAACGCATTCCGCTGCGCCAATGTATCGGGTCACCTGCACCTAAGAAGCAGCACTCCGTGGCATATCCGGCCGCCCGAGGTCAGACGTCAGATGACTTCCGAGGGACTTTCTATCCTCCTCCAAATGCGACTCATGAGCCTTGCATTGATCCTTGGTCGTTTAAGCTGGGCCTCCCTCAGGAAACCGAGGGTCTCACCTGACTGAGTTGACCGCCTAGATGGCATTTGATAATCTTTCCAATCCTGTCCCGCACGCCTCTCTCTGTGTCTGCTCTAGAGCAGGTTATCGCTTGAGACCACGGCCATGGAACCAACGCCCAGATGTCGTTCGGAGCTACTACGGAGATGGACGAGAGAATGCTTCAATTCTGTGCCTGGGTCTATAGCAAAGTAAATTTAGAAGCGATTGCACGTATTTTGGAGTTATCCAATAATTATAATGTATTTCGTCGCGGCATTGTTGGTTACATCTTTCGTTTAAGTATTTTTGGGTAAGAGAATAGTAGGTAGTCTGTTGTTTATAATTTCTTTCGTTTAAGTTTTCTGTTGTTTGTGTCATTTGTTCAGGTGTGTATTTTTTTAAACAATTGGAACATTCTTATTGGAGCTACGAAAATGTGGGTTGCATTAAGGTTTCAATAATTTTCACATTAGTAATCTTAAGTGCTTTGCAAACATAGGTACATTATATGAATAATTCAGTAGTTAAAGCGGGCGAAGCCGCGAGCGGGTCGCTAGTCAGTTATATAATTCTATAATTAAAGGAGAACATGTATAAAATATGACAATTATCCTGTCCTGATAACAAAATTATTGATTTCACTTGCTCTTTGCACAATGTGGTTTACAAAATGTATTTTGTATAATTTATTTAGTGGTTATATTAGAGTTAAGTGTAGTTAATTTTAATTATTAATATATTTTAAGATTATATATAAATATAGGAACTGTATCTATGTATATAGTCACATTAGTGTAGTCTTAGTAATATCTGAAGATATTCTATTAATAATGAGATGCAACAAATTTGCTTCCTGCCCCCTTTACAGTCCTTCACAGTCATACTGTGATGCAACCTGTAATATTAAAGTAACAATATAAAATGTTACTTTATTTATTTATTTATTTACAGTGAAAACATAGATAGTAATGAATTGAGCAATGAAACAGATCTTTTTGCGTGCGACAAAAGTTCTTTATCGAGTAGTACTGAGTTGGAAGCATTAGAGAGAGGCAGTGCGGCCTGCGAGAAGTTCATCAATAACAACAATAATAATGAAGAAACTAAGAAGAAACAAATACCTATTTATAAGAGGCCTCGGAAAAGGTAATAACTTTTTAATTTGAGATACATTTATTTTTCATTTTTTTCAATTTTTTTTCTAATTTTGGACAATTAATAATTTTTAATGCAGATTTAGAAAGCGTGTAAAAAAACAGCATCATTCCAAACACGAGTCAGACGGTTCAAGCGATGAAGCCCTTCCCTTAAGCCGAGTAGTGGACTTGGACAGCATGAGAGAGAGTAGAGTCACTCCGTCACCTTTACACACAGTTATGGGGGTGCCTAATGTCGTTATCACACCTATTGGTAAGATTATCTATAACCAGAATATGTTGTAAATTAATTTTAAAATTCACATAAAAAAAATATTTGTTTTGCCATAATGTGATGTCACACTATCTTGTAAACAAAGTGTCAATGTCACCTATGAGCATAGCTTATTATGTCTATGTGACCAAATAATGTCACAGAAAGTGTTTCCATCAAACAATATTTTAAAATTTAAATACATTTTTAACACATTTACCGATTTGTTAGCCCCTCTGCATAAAATTGAGGTACTTCAAAAATGTTTGTAAATATTTGATTAGCTGTGGGCATACACAGTTTAAATACTGCTGTAATATAAAATATATATTTAAAAAAATCTATTCACATTACTGTTAACATAAAATAACAAGGGAATTGAAGCCATCAACATTCAAATTTCAATTTGACTATTCGAATGTACCATATTTCCAAAAAAATGTATTACACTATTTTCATAGAAAATAATAATGTACCTTTCATTATTAATTATTCATATAATTTTTTTCAAAATAGTATATAAATATATTTTAAACTAATGTTTAAAAATATATTGTTTTATTTCAGATCTAAAAAAATTCAAAATACCACTCCCAGAGAAGAAAACAAAGGAAATTGAACCCAAACCCGCTGAAGTGAATGAAGATACACAAAATACATTAGATAAAAAACAAGAACCACAAGAAAATCTAAATATAGAAGTTAAATGGGATTGCACTATTTGTAATGTGTCTTTTAAAGGCAAGAGAGGATTGAAGTAAGTATATTTTTTAATATACGAGCAACAAAACCGCGGCTTTGCCCGCTGACACTTATTTATTTTTTTTAGTTTCACACTACATCCTGCACATAGTAGGGTAGGCAGAGGGAACATAGTGGTACGACATTTCGTTCCCCACGCACCGCCATCTCTTGAGGCATAGTGTCGAGTAGCAGAGATCAATGCCGCCTTTCGCCTTTTTACTGGAAAGGAAATAAAGAAAATAGCTCATTTCCATGTGTAAAAATCGAACTCATGACCTGTATTTTTCTTAATAAATATTTTTATATATTACAGACGTCATATGGCACTGTCTCATATACTGAGTCCAGAAGAAGAGAAGAGAATGAACGAAACAGAACTAAAATGAATTGGTAATTATGATTCTTTATTTTTTATTAAAATTTAAACTTCAAACTACTTATAATGGTTTAAAATTTAATAAAAGAATAAAGATTTTTCTTTATTTTATTATAATGAAAATTATAATATAACACTTTTATATTTAAAACAAAAACTTTTTTTCAATTGTGAAAGCTGTCACAAAGCAGTGTTTATTTTGATTTTTAAAAGTATTTTTTAATCTGTCTCTTCAAAATCGCATGTTACTTTTATTTTTTAATTTTGACAGCATTTTTTTAAATTTTCAAACTGCTCTGTCAGTGATTGATTGAAATAGAATAATTGAATTATAAAATAAGATCTAGTAGATAGTGTAATTTTGCGGTTTTTAAAAATTTTTTGGAGGGAACATGGAGTGTGTTTAGATGCGTGATATTGACAGTTATCGTGGTGTATAATTTGATATGGTACAAATATTTATGAAAAACAATCTCAATGTCCAGATGTTTTGGACCTATTTTAAAAACTATTTTATATTTCATTTAATTAAATGCAAATATATTTGATACTATTTGATAGAAATAGTAAATGTCGTAGCTGAGAGGTGTTTTTTTTACACCTTTACTCCCTCTATTTGTGCAACTTTTTAAATAAAAAAAAATACTAGAAAATGACTAAATAAATTACAACGATATATGGTTGTTTTCATTAATTTTTATTATATTAAGTTTAAGCTTGCTTTAAAAATATTTATCTAAGGTAAAAAATGAACTTAAATACAAGAAAAAATATTATAATAACTCCACCACCACATCCTATACCACGATAACTTCAATACAAGAGGGCAGGGTCAAAAATCTGTGATCAGTTTGGCATAATGTGATGTAGGTTATTGTGAAATTATATGCTTTTGCCATAGATTTATTGATAAAATTAAAAAAAAGAAAGATTTTACTAAAATAATCCAAACAAAAAACATTTTTATGAAAAATATCATCATTTTTCGAAAAGAGCCTTTAATAAAAGAATACTTTTGTTTACAAAAAACGTTGTTTGTAAAAAAAAAACTAAACATATTTTTTCCCTAATAATATGTATTTTGTTCTTATGTAAGGCTATGGTAAAAGCATAAATAATGAATGAAGGTTTTTTCAGTACAAAATTAAAAAAAAATGTAGTCTTTTTTAGTATTACGATAAACATATTAGATATTTTTAAGTAAAAATAATCTTTCGAAGATCTGTAAGATAGTTATAAGTTTTAAAATATAGAATAACGCTTTTAAAGTATAAAGGGAGTGTCACAACACTATGATCTGCATCTATGCCTGTATATGCGGAATACAGCATGAAGCTAAAAAATAACTATGTTGTAAAAAAATTGTTTAAATTCATGCGCCTTTATTTCTTTTTATATATTTTTATACGTAAAAAGAAGAAAGTAAAAAAAAAAATCATCTTCGCAATGTATAGGCAGACAGAGGTAGACAGAGGGAACCTAGTGTGAAATTATATTTGCAAATTTATTTATTTTGTTAAGACACTCCGTTTCCCACTTTCCGCCGATTATTTGATGCATTGCGTGTTGAGTAGCGGAACTCAACGCCGCGCTTCGCCTTGGTACCAGAGCGAAAAAATAAATAATAATACATTCCCTCGAGTGGGAATCGAGCCCATATGTGCCCATCGGCACAGTCGCACTCTTGTGCCTCTGTGCCATCAATTATATATTTTTTTTCAATGTAATTTTATATACATTTGTTTTTTAGTTTCTATTTATATATTTTATTTGAAGTGTTATTCTATATCTTAAATATTGAGATACGAAACCTAAATGAGAATAAATATAAATTCAATTCTTAATTTTTTTTCTAATAAAATAAAATTCCGCAGATGTAATATCATGTTTTTATTTTTTTTATTATCTGTGGATTATTTTTGTTGTTACAATAAAAAAAGTATTTCTTTTTATTTTTAAAACTGTTCTTTTTATTTTAGGCTTAACTGCCCAATGATAATTTTTAAATAAACTTCATTGCTCCTCTGGTATCGCAAACCGTGGAGTTAAATTACGCTAATCAACTTGTAGCGTCTCGAAAATGGGCGGTTAGTGAGAACAGAGTGTCTCAACACAAAGTTCTCTAAAGTTTCGTATCTCAATTAGTAGTAGTAATTAGTAATATTTTAGAAGTCACTATTATGTGAAGGAATATTAATGTAAGTATGGATATTTTGTTTTATTATTTATATTGAAGAGTGTTTATTTAAATCGCTTTGAAATTCTTTTATTCATTAATTCATAAAAAATAGGTTTTTTAATAAATAAAATTGTGTGTTTTTTGCTATGATAAAGTATATTTTTTTTTAATAAATGTTCCACGCTGTATCATGCATATATTAAAATAGTGATGGCATTGTTTGTTGAGTGGAGATACTCTACGCCGCGCTTTGCCTCATTACCAGAACAAGCAAACGAAGGAACGAATATTACATTTTTCATTCCCCCGAGTGGGAATCGAACCCACAACTGTCGCTATTATTTACGACATTACATACGGTGTGAAGCTAAAAAAATAAAAAGAAAATTAAAATGTCGTTGCAATTGTGGAATTGATACTTGATATTGTTTCGTTTATTTTTCTAAAGAAAAAAAATGATTTAAATAAACACATCTTCATTATAAACGTGTTTTTCTTTAATTTAAAATTCGTGCTTTTTCTTTAGTTTTCAATGAGGTGCTATTCATGATATATTTATATTATTATTAATAATTATTATGTAAATATTATTTTGTTAAATTTAAAAATGGTATTGGATAAGAGTCCAGAGGACGAAATTGTTTGACAAAAAAAATTAAGCTAAAATTTCGGATATTTTTGTATGAAATTGAGGATTATTTCTCTTTTTATTTACATTTTTTGTTTTTCATTTAGAAAATTATATGTAAATTATTTAAATATGTAGAAGTTTTAAATAAATCTGTAATTTGTTTAAAAAAATGCTATAATGTGATTGTTATGGATTCGATACCGGCTTAGAGCAATGGGTTGTTTATTTTAAATATTTTAGTTTACTTCTTTATCATAAGTGATGGAAACAAATAAATATTGCTGTTCTATGTAGGAAATATAAGCGCGAGTCAGTGTACCCGACTGTTCCGGACTTGATAAGAGAAATGATTGACCGTGGCATCGAACCCACTACAAACGCGTAAAGTTTTAATATTTCTAGAACATTCTATAGTTTTTTAAATGAAAAACATTTTTTTTAACTTTATAATCCAAGAAACTAAGTAGTTCCTAAGTTCCTTTATTTTGACGTTGGGTCAAAAAAGTCAGTCATAAGTCTAAAATGTACGAAAATTTGCTGTTTTTTTAAATATTTTTTAATTATTAAAGCTAAGTATGTATTCTTAAAATGATACATATCAATTATATTGGATTCTTTATTGTAATCTGGAACAGAATTCGCAGATTGTATAAGAAAATTGTTTTTATAATCTGTTAACCAAACAATCGAATATTTTTTATCTGTGCAAAATTATTCCTTTGCAAATTTTTGTTAATTTAAAAGTAATTGTAAATCATTAATATCAATTTTGTGCATTTATATTGATTTATAATTTTCTCTACCCTCAATGTTCTACAATCTGTGAGTTTCGTTCTTAAAAATATGTCTTAGTTTTTCTTTTAATGTAAAGATAAGAAATTAAAGTTTTTTTATATGTTATTGTAAATTCTTGAAATGTAAATTTTGAGAATTATGTTATCACAAGAGGAGGGGAACGTTTTAAAACTATACCTGTGGGTTCGCTTCTCGATAGGGAAAGATTATACTTAAATGATTTTCATTTCCAACGTCAGTTAGTTCCGCAATGTGTTTTAGAGAATTTACAGTAAAATATATTATGTAAGTTATGATTTTGTTGAATTTATTATGATCTCTTTAGTGTCATTCGATTATTTGGTGCAATTTTTGGTGTTGCCATATTTAAATATAATATTGATTAAATATAAATAAAAATATTATTTTTCATTTATCTATGTAATGTAGATGTAATTTTTCTCTATTGTTCTAGTTTTTTTGTGTTTTTGTGTTATTCAAGAATTTACTTTATTTTGTGGTCAAATCAAACATTTTTAGATTTTAAATAAACACATTAAATGTTTTTGTGTTTGTTTTTTAGATTCCTTTAAAAACTTGGATAAAAAATTGTTTGAACTTATGTTCTTTGAATATATTAATGTGTATTGAGTTCAGGGGGAATGAATTAAATATATAATATGTTCGTTTCCTCGCTCTGGTAAAAAGGTAAAGCGCGGCGTTTAGTTTCGTCACTCAATGCGTAATGTTTTGAATCCGGGCGGAAAGTTAAGAACGGTGTATTCAAATTCAAAATTCAAATTCAAAATATTCTTTATTCAAATAAACTCGTATAAGCACTTTTGAATCGTCAAATGAACATGTAAACAAAAAAAAACAAGCTACCACCGGTTCGGAAGGCAGTTCTGCTGAGAAGAGCCGGCAAGAAACTCAACAGTTGCTCTTTTCAAAGTCAATGGTATTATTACATTATCTGGCAGCTAACCTGCATCACATTCAATAGACATTAACTCCATACATGTTTATCATCTAAATATTCTTGAACAGTGTAATAAGCTTTACTTGTTAGTATTTTTTTTAAAGTTACTTTAAATTGTGGTAGTGGCAAACTTAGAATACATTGCGGAAGTTTATTATATACACGTATACTTAGACCCATAAAAGATTTTTTTACTTTTTGGAGGCGAAAACTTGGCGTAACAAGTTTATCTTTGTTTCTCGTTCCTATCGTATGTATATCACTATTTTTACTGTGACACTGTGCATTTTGCCGGACAAACAGAATATTGTAATATATAAATTGTGAAGCAACTGTAATAATACCTGCATCTTTAAAAACATCTCGCAGAGAATCTCGAGCTCTTAGGGTATAAATATATCTCACGGCTCTTTTTTGGAGAATAAATATTGAATTTATATCGGAAGCACTGCCCCATAGCAACATTCCATAACATAAAATACTATGAAAATAGCTATAGTAGACTAGTCGGGCAGTTTCAACGTCCGTCAGTTGTCTTACTTTTTTTATTGCGAACGCGGCAGAGCTGAGTTTATCCGCAAGTGCTTCCAGATGAGTGTTCCACTGGAGTTTGGAATCTATAGTTAAACCTAAGAAAATAGCTGATTCCGACACATTGAGGGTTTCTCCTTTAATTTCTAGACTAAGATCACGTTTATTAACGTTTGGCAAAGCAAATTCAATACATTTGGTTTTTTTAGCATTTAACATTAAATTATTCTTATCAAACCAATAAAGAATATGGGATAATGCACTATTCACTTCGTCATAATTTGTTTTATTTCTGTCTACCTTAAAAATTAAAGAGGTATCATCTGCGAAGAGTACAATATCACATAGGTTCTTTGCATAAAAAGGCAGATCGTTAATATAAAGAAGAAATAAAAGGGGACCAAGAATAGATCCTTGTGGAACGCCCATCCTTAGAGGAGATCCAGATGATTTTACATTATTAATACTAACTTTCTGGATCCTTTCGTTTAGATATGAGGCAATAAGATCAAGGGCAGTATCCTGTATACCATAATGATAAAGTTTTAATAACAGAGTTTCATGGTCTACACAATCAAAGGCTTTGGATAAATCACAAAACACTCCAATTGCATTTTGTGACTTCTCCCATGCGTCATAAATGTGCTTTAGGAGTGCAGCACCCGCATCTGTAGTAGACTTGCCTTTGGTGAAACCATATTGCTCGCTATGGAAACAATTGTTAATACTTAAGAAAATTGTGAGCTGGTTAAATATTATTTTTTCAAATATTTTACTTAAAGACGGTAAAATAGAGATCGGTCTGTAATTTCCGGGGTCAGATCTATCTCCACTTTTGTAAAGCGGCACTATTTTGCTATATTGTAACATTAAGTTCTATCTATCCTGCTATATGCGGCATCAAGCGTAAAGCTACAAATTTTTCCTAAAATATAATCGTCTTATATAATATTTTAATATGACATTCAGAATGTTAATTAGCAGTTCTCTTAAAATTGTTATTTTTAACCAAAAATACGCCTTTTTTAAAACCAGCGTATGAGGCTGAAATTTTTGCTGTGAGATACTAGTAGTAGTAGTGGGGAAGTCAGAGAGAACGGAGCGCCAAACGTTACGGTATCTACATACCTCTATCGTCTCGTCCACTATCATCAAATTCATCATACATGGGCATGTATGATCCGGGGGATCCTCATGCTTTTTAGTTGAATTTTCTCCAATATCTTTGATGCTGTGTTTTCGAAGATCAACCAAGGTCTATCCCTACCTTTCTTTTTCTTCATAATTTCCTATTCCTTCATCACCACAAGTTCATCATACGCACGTTCTTTTGCATTCTCTCAAACTATGATTGCCTTATTCCTAGTGGATCAGTGTATTTAAGGTAAAGTTAAAGCTTCCGTAGCGTCCGATGCAGAATAAAATAATACCATTGGAGAATAAAACTCTAACGCTAACATTATTTTAGCTTAAAATAAGAAGTACGTTAGATAACGTCGTTTCGTGGCAATATTTAAAACAAAAACTCGAGCGATCCATGACATTATTCTTATAAACTTTTTTTGCGATCGATGGTTGGTTGAACAGAAAAAAATTAAATTATAAGCATGTTTTATTGAGCAGAAATTAGCCAAGAATACACTAAAAAGGCACGTACAATATTAAATATTTTTTACAAAAAGAAACACTTAATCATTGAACTTGTCTAGACTACTTGTTTATTATTTAGTTAAGTATTTAATATCATATATATATATATATATATATATATATATATATATATATATATATATATATATATATATATATATATATATATATATATATATATATATATATATATATATATATATATATATATATATATATATATATATATATATATATATATATATATATATATATATATATTTTAAATAATTTACTATTTATAAGTAAACATCAGAAATTAGAAATTTATGTATTTCGGAGAACTGCCATAATAATTGTAAGACAATGAAGCTTAGGATATAGTTATATTATATACATTAATAACTTATGATTAGGCTGAAAAATGCAAAAAAAAAACAATGTTTTTTAGAACAACTATTTTTAAATCTTTTTAAGATACTATGAAATTTGAGATATTTCATATTAATTATTTGCAGTCGTCATAATCTTCACATGGAATTGCAGAGGTTTCCGCCGGTTTCGTATATTTTGTCACTTTAGGTGACTTCGTTGATCCTGAAATGTACATTGCTATTTATATTTATAAGAATGAAGAGTTTGTTTGGTTGAATGCGCTAATCTCAAGAGTTACTGCTTTATATAGATTTTTTTTCCATGTCCATTTATCCATGTAGGCTGTATCTCTATGTTACATCACGTTAATATTATGTTTTTGTAATTGAGGCCAGTCGTGGCACAGGAGCGCAAGTATGTGACTGTAAACGCGACTGGTTGTGGGTTCGATCCCCACGCGAAAAATCAAATATTTATTAAGTTTATATTTTCATTTAGGGGCCGTTCAAATATTACGTTAGCAATTTTTTTGCAATTATTGACCCCTCCTCTCCTATGTCATCAAAAATAAGCAATCCTCTTAAAAATATTTCATTGAACACGTCAAAAATAAACAAACCCAAGACCCCTCCGCCCCCCTACAGTGCTTACGTAATACTTGAACGGCCCCTTATTCGCTTTGTTCTTTGTCTGGAACAAGGCGAAAAGTTGAGTTCCGCCACTCAACACGAAATGCCTCCAGAATTCGGCGGACAATAAAAATGGAGTGTCTTAACTCTAGGTTTCCTCTGCCTAAAGTAATACTAAAGCTATATTCCTTCAAATGGCTTTAAACTTGCAAATAAACTTACCGTCCATATCAGATATATATACACAGGGTGGTCTAATTATTCGAGATTGTTTCAACAGAGCACTGGTACTACTGAAGTCGAGCCGCCATTTGTTAAATAATTCACCAATACCGTGCTTTAGATTGCCAAATGTGTGTTTTCTATCTAAAATTCAATGAAATTCATTAATTTGAAGCTAATTTAAATACAATACAATTCTTTTTATATGTTTTTTTTAATATGTAAAGACGTATAGGTAAAGAGGTAATAAAGTCATTTGATAGTTATTTTCTTGTTCTGGTAACAAGATAAAGCGTGGCGTTGAGTTTCGCAAATCAACACGAAATGTCTCCATAAATTGGGCGGTGCGTGGGTCAAAAATGAAAAAGTGATTTTGTCAAATAAAATAAATAATAAAATATCGTTGTAAAATAAAACGCCATATGTTAAGAATGTCGTACACAAACACGAACCTATGAAAGCTATAACGCCACACACGCCTCATTCACGAAATCTAGTCTATAGAAAATAGGTGATCTAGTATATCTAGTTATTATAGAAAAAAGATGATTGCGTAAAGTAGAACGAAATATTCCTTTCTCGTTCTGGTGTCTTTTTAAGAACGAAAGTGGCAGATCGGCGTTGTTGTAGTGGTAGGTATTTACGTTATTGGTATCTATTTCTAACTACGTCAAACGAAATACAGCATGGATAAAAATCGTAAAATAAAAAAAAAAACCTACGTCTAAACTGTTGACGAATCTTGATAATTTTTTTAGGTAATGGTTTGAAATGTTTTATTCTACATGCTGCTCTCGTAAAAGGAGGATATCATATCAAGGATTTTCTTAAATTACCTTTAATAATAACATTTAGTAACATATTCAGAGATGGTACGTCCCATTGGAAGAGCCGCAACTTCAAATTGCTTATTTGATATAAAATGGAATAGACATCGTCGCGGCTATATGTAGATGTGTTCACTCTCATAAGTTGAATGAGTCTGAAAAGAAAAAAAACATATTTATTCAATACAAGTGATATTTATATAAATTCCGCACACAGCAGGGTAGGTATAGGGAACCTAGTATTAAGACACTCCGTTCCCCACTTTCCGCTGAATTGAGACATTGTGTGTTAAGTGGCGGAACTCAATGCTACGTTTATCTCGACTCCAGAGCGAAAAAACGAAAATATAAATTTAAATAAATATTTCATTTCCTCGACTGGGAATCGAACCCACAGACAGTCGTCCACAAACAGTCACATCTTGTGCCCCTGCCACGACTGCCATGACAATATCGATTAAAGTGATATTCATATACTTATTTAAATTTAGAAAAATAAACGGACGTCGCGTCGTGTCCTGATGGGAGAGCGTCTGACAGTTAACGCGATGGTTGTGGGTTTGATATTGGGGTGAAGTGTTGATGGACACCACTAAGTAAAAGTAAAGTACATAAAGTTTGAACACAAATAGTAAATCACGACACAGTTTATACAAAAGTGAAACACAAACTCGACGGCAGCGAGCGCTTTCATATAAATAAACCAAATACGAATACTTACTAAAAAATATATGAATTCTATTAAATGTATGTATGTATATAAATTATAAATAAATAAATTACAATATTGAAATATTAAATAAATTATAAATATACATAATAGTTCCCTACAGGGGAGCTCGAAACACCTAGGCGATGGGTTTTTTTTTTTTCGACTGGACTTAATGCTGTTGACCTGGAATGGTCTTGACAGCGTCACCGGGCTGGGAGGGGCGAGTGTAGCTCGCCCCTGAAGATAAGAAATACGAGCTTTGATGGACGCTCGTGAAGTGATGGCGATCGCGGGGGAATGCCCCGCGTACGCTATCATGGGGGGTTTCGTCCATTGGGCCCCGCCGCGCCGAGGCGCGGGCGTGCCGTTAGATATGACTGGCCTCGCCGCCTCTTACGGCGGCGGAGTGTGGGACGTGGGACTGAGGAGTGGATCCTCCCAATGTATTGGGCGTTGGCAGCAGTGATGGGATCGTCGGGGTCCAGAAGCACGCTTCGAGGGCGTCGAAGACGTGGATGTGGGTGAGGAGCGTACTTACACGCTTCGACAATGAGTGGGTTGGAGTGGGAATCTGCACGCTCGTAGTAGCGCTTGGCCAGGCGCTTGCAGAATTCCTTGAGCGATTCTAGCTCGAAATCTTTGTGTAGGTCAAAGTTGCGTACGTACCATGGGCATCCGGATGCCATTCGTAGGAACTTATTTTGAACCCTCTGAAGGAGGTCTATCTTGGTGTGTGCGAACACGACACAAGCATAGGTCATGATGGGACGGATGCAAGTTTTGTACAATGTCAGCTTGTTGCGAAGTGACATTTTACTCCGCTTGCAGATGAGCGGATACAGCCTGTTCATTACGTATGTGGCTTTGTTCCTGACATACGTGATGTGCGGCCGGAAGGAGAGTTTCGAATCTAGTACGACGCCTAGCTATTTGACCTTGGGTTCCCAGGGGATCGGTTTGCCTTGCAGGTAAATAGTCGAGACGGTCTCGTAACGCTTACGAGGAAAGAGGACGGCTACGCTTTTCTCCGGGTTAACCTCGAACCGCCACTTGCTGAACCAATCGCCTAGGGCGTCGGCAGCTCGTTGCAGTCTTTCGGCTAGGATCCAAGCGGAGCGATCCGTGGTGTAAAGGGCGGTATCATCGGCATACATCGCAAGTTCTACTTTATCGGTACGCGGAATGTCGCTAGTGTAAAGCGCGTATAGCAACGGTGAAAGAGTGGAGCCTTGCGGGACTCCGGCGCGAACGGGTCTAGGGGACGATAGGGTCCCTTCTAATCTATATCGGAACGTGCGATTCGACAGGTATTCCCGAATGATGTGAACGAGAGAGTCTGGCAGAGCCATACGACGGAGCTTGAAGAGCAGGCCGTTGTGCCAGACCTTGTCGAAGGCTTTGGCGATGTCTAAGAAAATGGCCGCCGTGTCGCTACGAATCGATCTACGGACGTTATATTTCGCGATATGTTCGGTAAGCCGGTGAACTTGGTGTATGGACGAGTGGTGGGATCTAAAACCGAACTGTTCGTTGATGAACAGTTGTTTTGCCTCGACTATTTCCTTTAATCTACTGAGAACGATTCTCTCGTAGATTTTCCCTAAACTGCTAATAAGACTGATGGGTCTGTAGCTGGAGGGAAGGTTGGCGGGTTTTTTGGGCTTGCGAATGCCTATAACTATTGCTTCCTTCCATTCGGTAGAAAAGGAGCAACCTGCTAAAAGAGCATTGAAAATCATGACTAGTAATGATACGAAGTGAGTCGGAAGGGACTTTAAAACTTTATTAGGGATTTTGTCGGGCCCCGGGGCCTTTTTTGGGTTTAGGTCCTTGAGAATGGACTTAACCTCTTCTACGTCCGTGGGGCGAACCGGTTCGCCAGTCGGGGGCATCGAAGCCCACTCTGTGACCTCGGAGTCCACTTCCGTCAAGTGATCCGGGTCACATGGTAGGGTGCTCGGTGAGCATTGTGCCTCTAGGCTGTCCGCTAGGCACTCTGCCTTTTCAGTGTCGGCCGCTATCGTGTTGTCGGGTTTTGCCTAGGCGATGGGGAAAAACGAGTTATTTCATTGTAGATCTGAAAGTGCGCACCAAATAAGCGCAACAACTAGTCCGTATATCATTTTTTACGTAACAATAATTGAAATAATCCGTCTCTTAGCTAACTGAGCTATTTGTACGTTTTTATCGATTATATTATATTTTTTTATACATTCTCTGTAAGAAGATTTATTACTAAATAAAAATGGAACAAGCACCTTACCGTATTACATTAGGATCTTTCGGAGTCAATAGATTTATACTGCTAACATTTTTTTTAAGGCCGGTCAAGTAAGGCGTGATCATTTCCTGACAGTGCACCCATTCTAAACACTGATTTAGAATATCCTTTTTGTAAATACGCCTATAAAATATTTCTAACGGCTTTTTAAAACGCAGCTTTTGCTTTTTTCGTTTTAATTTACGATTTGTCCTCAATGGGCTGTTTGATGTATTGTCTTTTTCAGATTTAGGTTTGACAGATGACATTTTAACCGTCGCTAAGTTGGCGGCATTTTTTCTGTCATTTGAAAATACTATAGGTGTTAAAGGTAAATTTTCATTATTAAAATCCTCATAATCTTCCAGAAGATCCTTTTCTTCTTCTGCGTATATGTTACTATGGTTCCTTAAGGCACGTATATCGTAAGTTATTTGCTGTTTTAATAATTCTATTCTTTCTTTTTGGTTTATCACTGTGGATGTTCGAAATTCTGCTAGATGTGATAATTGTGCTGAAAAAACCATCAATATAATGCCGCTCTGGTAAAGTATTCTTCTACGATAATCAATGAGTGGCGCCGCTTGTGATTGTAACCGTGACCATTGGGGGTTCGATTCCCATGAATTCATAGCGGAATGAATTACTTAATATTTTTATTTCCTCACTCTGGGAACAAACAGCGTTGCCAGACGTCCCGGTTTTCGCGGGACATCCCTCTTTTTAACCCAAAAGTAAAAGGTCCTGATCGGGACAGGCAAAGTTCCGCTTTCCACGGATTATTCCACGTACCTACGAAATACAAATAAGTATATTCGTAAGTTATGTACTCTGAAGACAACCGCCTTACATAGTAAACCAAAACAATATCGATTAAAGTGATGTTTTAAAATAAAAAAAATCCCGCTTTTCACACCGAGGTGCAATCTGGCAATGGTATAGTGTCTTAACACTTAGTTTCGTCTGCCTACTCTGCTATAAGCGGGATACAAAAAAATACACAACATTGATATATTAAAAGACAAACCAAGGAATAATTAGTTTTATTTAACACAAAACATTTGATAGACATTTAAATAATGAGAACGCCAGCCATCATTGACAGAATATTTCTTTTCTTAAATGACAAACATTTTAAGGGTCAAACTTCGTACTATCATTGTTTTTCGGATTGAAATTTAAAGAAATAGGGCGGATGGAGCTATATTTTTGGATATACATTCAAATTAGCTAATTTGAAATGTTTTAATTTGTAGTTTTTTGCTATATTTATACGCTGGCCATATCATTCGAGGTAGGCAGTGTGACCTAGTGATACAATTAATTCTTCCCTTTTTTCACCAATTTTAAGACGTTGTTGAACTAAGCTTCGGAATTCTATCCTAAAAAGACTTATAAACACTTATAAAAGACGATAACATTTGAAATATATTTTTTATTTTTACTTTAATCATCTTCTGTGTGTTCTCATTCACACTATGACGGCTTCACTTTATTTTTAGCTTCACGCTGTATCCCGCACATAGCAGGGTAGGTAAAGTCAACCTGGAAATCTATTGTGCTGTTAATGTTTCTACTAGGAGACTTCCGTTCCCTACTTTCCACCGAATCCTGGAAGCATTGCATGTTGAGTGGCGGAATTCAACCTCCTTCACACGTTACCATTAATTAATATAATCATTTTAAATAATTCCCCAGTCTGGTAAAGTACAGTGGGGTTGAGTTCCACTAATAAACACGCAATATATTTTAAAATAACTGGAAAATAGTAAAACGGAGCGTTTCAACACTATGATTTCTCTATCAACCCTGTTAGATGCGGCAAATGCGATAAATTTCAAAAATATATTTTTTATTCTTTACATACCCGTAAAAAATATCACAACCGCCAGTTTCATGTTTACTCAAGTTACTTATCAATGTTTGGAAAAAAATCTGTAATTAATTTCAATGGAGCAAGATAAAATAAATTGTACCTATGAAAATATTTGGATGCAGTCTGTAAGTTAACGTAAACGCTACGGTTGAAGGTTCGATTCTCACTAGGAGGATTAAATTATTTTCATTTTCTCTCTCTGGTAACGAGGCCTAAGCGTCAAAGTTTCGCCACTCAACACACAATGCCTTCAGAATTCGGCGGAGAGTGGGGAACGGAAATGTCTCAACGAGAACGGAATGTCTTAACAATATTTTCTCAGGTTCCATCTGCTTACACTGCAAGCTACTGGCTGTCTAAAGCTTCGTATGTGTAAAGTCCATGTTTTTCCATTTGAAATTCCAGAAATCTTATCTTTTAGTATTCTTCTATACTCCCCAAAGAACCTACATATAATAAACCTAAAACGTTCGTTGTCTATCAGTCACTCTGTAAAGTCCGGTATCCATCGCGAAAGAGAAATAAGCCGGTAATGCTTAGGCGGAACGGGCTCCTTTTAAATAAAATTGGTTAACATTTCCAGCAACAAAAACTTTTGTATTTTGTAATTAATTACTTCGCTTTGTTCTCTAAAACTGAGCTGGTTTAACTTAACTTTTTCTGCTCGCTCGGTCTTTCCCGCTCGACTATTTATTAGTGGAAACACAAGTATGCAGTTTACTCTTGCTAGTTTAACGTTTTCTGCTACTCAGGTTTATTTTACGATTTTTCTTACATCAGAATAATTTCTCAACGAGTGAACAATGCGCTCGCAAATTTCAGAAAAACAGATAGATGAGGGCTCGATCCGCACTCGAGGAAATGAAATATTTAATATTTTTTACATTTCTTTCTTGGAGGCAAAGCGCGCCACTCAACATGCAATACCTCGAGAATTCGGTGGAAAATGGGTAACGTAGTGTCTTCCCTTCTTCCCTCTCTCTACCTACCCTGCTGTGTGCTGGATATAGTCTAAAGCTAAAAAAATAATGTAGATAGATTGCTATAGCCTATATATGAATTTTATGACCGTAATTACCTAAGTCTAATCAAATCTCATTAGTTAATTTCCCCGGACTGTTAAACGTATGCAATTAAAAACTTAAAGTTATTTGATGGCTTCTTAAGATTGCATTGTTTTCAATCTTTTGTTTCATAATTATGTTTCTAATTTTGATATCAACCGTTCTTTTACGTATTGCAGGTAAGTCATATTGGCTGTAATACTATTTTACTATTTTTATATGTAGATTTCTCTTTTGAAATTTCTCATATATCCTTCATAGTGCAAAACAGTTTTATTAACTCCATGCTTTACGTCTGTTGGGGTGAGCGAGAAGCGGAGAGGCATACAATTCTTCGCAAGTTTCTCTACTATTGAAAAAAAATATATAGATCTCTGGGTTTCACGTTTACTTAAACCCTCAACTATTTTGTGGTACCACCGGGTTAAGCAAAGTAAACGATAATTAAAAAATAATAAATATTTTTATACCTGAGCGAAATTTAGCACTAGTGCTTAGAAGTTTAAAGAGATTTTTTATATCCAAGTTCCATCAATGTCACACACAGACAGGTCCAACTATATCGATTCATTACATTTGCAACTATAATATTTTTTTAAAATAATTATTTCAGATTGTAAAGAGGCAAAGCCATACAATGAAACAAGGTAAATATAATATAGAAGATTTAAACTCATAACTCATAGGCATGGGCGTAGGAAGGATAGGAACCTGGTGGGCCGTGTCCACTCCAGAATAGTCTGGTGCCCACCCCAGAAATTTTACTTACAACAAAATTTGCCCCGAAAATTTGAACATTTGTTGAAACATATTTGTTCAAAGAAAAGTTAAGAACTAAGTAACTTAAGAAGGAAATTATAGGTTCTCAAGAGCTGATTGCACTTAACATATGACAAATACATAAAAGCAATAGAAAGTGAAATATAAATTTTTGTTTACTCAATCTTGTAAGGCAAAGCGCGGCGTAAAGTTCCGCTATTCAACTCACAATGTATCAAATTTAACCGGAAGAAGGAGTCTTAATCCTAGGTTTTCTTTGCTTACTCTTCTCGAAGAAATTATAATTACCTTCTTGCTTCTATCATTTATTTTTTTTGACATATTATACTTTTTTGTTACATTTTTCACTCAATTTTTCATTTCCTTTAATGATTTGTATGCGTTGGAATCTTTTTCAGGCCGTCTTCAAAGTATGATAATCCAAATTTTATTCGCGATAGATATCATGGTAAGGTTTTACTTTGATCAGATTTCACAACTGAAAAAAAATTGGCCTAAACTCCATACAATAAGAAATTCAGACATACAATCTGAATTTATTTAAAGAAATATTAGGGCTCGGTCGTGTCCACCCCGGATTGGTCTGGTGGGCACGACCAGACCTCTTTGACCACGATAGTTGACATAATGACCAAGTATGGGCTAACAAGGGTTGTTAGTAACAACTGTTAGCTTGCAAAGCAGTAGTAGTAACCTGCCTGCTCGTAGCCACATATTTACCGTACCCACCTTTATCACTTATGTAACATCCATAATGAATTCTACGTTTTTTTCATATTAAAATATAAAAAACCAGTGAAGTGCGAGTCTGATTCGCCCACTTCAGTTCATTGGGAAACTTATAAAGGTTATAAAGTAAAATACAGGTTTGTTTATATTTTTTTAAGGTTGTTTTTTTTTTTTGATTGCGCGACGAATTTCATATAAAATATAGCAAAAATTATGCATAAAGGATTGAATGTTTTGACTCGTTGAACTAGAAACTTAAGATAAATAACTTTGACAGACGTACAACAAAGTGATCCTATAAGGGTTCCGTTATTCCTTTTGAGGTGCGGAACCTCAAAAATACCTCTCAATTGCAAAGTTTACAACTGATATCTTCTAAAATTTTTTATACAAAATCCAGACGAAATCTTCAAACCTATGATGCCCGAGTCCTGGGTGAATCGATTCAACAAGCCCTACAACCCGGCCTGGATGGACTACTGCGACCCTTATCACTGCAACGACTATCACAAACTAGCTTGCGGCTTGAACAGGAGGACGATGAGGTTCAAGTGGTTCCAAAGCAAATGTCATATTATTTTAAATAATCTGTGCTCTCAGTATCGGGGAGCGTTGGGTGAGTTTTTTAAATATGACCCTGATGTGCTTACTAACTGAAGTTTTTTTTGGAAAAAACTATGTTCCTAGGTTCCCTCTGCTATGTGCAGGTAATGGCGTGAAGTTAAGTTCAAACGTCGATTTACACATCAAATATTGTACCTAAAGAGCAAATTAACAGTACTCTTACATTTTTATTAAAGTACATCTCATTTTAATTTTAAATAACAATGATTAAATTACAGTACCTTCAGTATTAAATTAAAATATGAAAGTCGTCTCAAATGATATTTGATTGTTTTAGAATACGACGTAGTAGAAGACAAGTTCTGTTTAGCTTACGTGATATTCACTCGATCCATCTGTCCGTCTGTCTGTCCCGATATAGAGCACCCTGTATGCGCCGTCAGTACTAAGGACAATCGAGTTGTAATGTTTAAAAATGGTTGTTTTTTGGAAAGAAGGAATTGTAAGGAGTTTTTAGAAGGTTTGTACCTTTTTTGTTTTTGATTTAACTGTAAAGAAAGGTAATTTTAATATTTTTTTAAGTGTCATATTAAGTATAGAAACATGTTTTAGAAAACATATACAATTGATTTTGCTTTAGTTTATCATCAATCTTTCTATATAAAACTAAAAATTTTTTCATTATTGACTGGTTGACAAACAACGCACAGAGAAAAATAAATCAACCACCATGTACGTTCCATGGAGGTTATACCATGGCCCATATAAACGAAGCCGTGGGCTACAACTAGTAGCTGATATTATTGGTTGAGAAGAGAGAACATAGTGTTAAGATACTTTCTTTCCCCACTTTCCGCCGAATTTTTGCAGTGTTGTTGTTAAGTATCGCATGTTGACTTGACGGCGCCCTTTGGTGTGGTACCAGTGCGCAGAAAATATGTATAAAAAACTAATTCCCTCGAGTGGGTTTTGAACCCACAACCGTCGCGCTTACAGTCACTTTTGTGCCCGATCGTGCGACTGCACAAGTGTGCACTGAAGGAACATTTCCTCGCTTTCAGTGCCTCCAGAATTTGGCGGTACGCGGGTAACGGAAGTATGTTAATGAGAATAGAGTATATTAACACTAGGACACACTCCTATGTTCCATCTGGTTACCCTGCTATGGGATACGGGATACAGCGTAAAGCTTAAAAGTCTTCATACATCAAGTTAACCAAATTTCTAATTTGCAAGAAATTTTTAATTTGCAAGAATAACTTACTAAAAATACATATTATTAATACAATAGTGGATAGAAGTAATTTTTTTTTTTTTCACAGAATTTGAAGCTGTTAGTATGAAAATATGTTTATTGAGTAAAGTTTTGAAATAAAGTCATTATTTTAACTAGCAATAGTTGTGAATTCAAATCAAATTCCTTTAAATTTTTTTTAGTTAAACAAAGGTACGTGGTAAAACATCAAGGATCAAGTGATTGAATGTTTTTTCAGCTTTCACGCTTTATCTTGCATATAACAGGATAGGCAGAGAGAACCTGATGTTAAGACGCTCCTTTCACCAATTAATTCAAGATACTGTGGGTTGACCGACGGAACTCAACCAACCGCGCTGTGTTATTAGGGTGAAAGTGAAAATAATTCATTCCCCTGAGTGGGAATCGAACCCACAACCATCGCAATACCATTGAGTATTTATAAAACAATACTTTATAACTATTGTCGATTATTAAACTATTACACTAAGGATAAACTATTTAAAAAAACTTCAATTAGTTTCTATCTTTTATTAATAAGAAAGAAGGCACTTATACTAAAATCTAATGTCCAAAATGACATAACTCATAAAATAACTCATTCATTATAGAAAGAAAAAAAAATTCAAAGATTTTTCTCAACTATAAAAATAATACTAAAATATAATTAAAAAACTAATATTCATTATAATCATAATAATTTTTATTTACAACATAATATACATATAAAGACTTAATTTTGTTTCAAAAAGGTGGGGAGAGTCCCGATATTTTTGTTATTTTTAAAGATCAAAAAATAATATTTTAGATCTTTCCTACTTGAAATATATTTGTTTTTATATATATTTCATTTGCAACATTGAAAAATTTATATTTAACAGAAAAATATCATTTTTTTTTTACATAATCGTTGCCAAGATCAACAATATAAAAAAAACAAAAATAAGGAAATACAGAATAAATAACATCAGATCAGGCTGATAAAAGAGAGTTTGTCTAAAGTAAAAGAAATTAAAAAAAAATACATACAACATGTTATGGCGGCTAATATAATTATTGTATTTTACTTAAAATTAAGACATGAGTGTAAAATGACATAAAAAAAAATCTTTTTCCAATTAACTTGATTTTTCAATTAACATTTATAAATTTCTTATAAATTAGGCCATAGTACAGTTATAAATCTATAAAAATAAACTAAATGTGGCTTATTAAAGTATGCTTAAAAAAGGTGCTAACCCACAATATTACGAAAAATGGACTGAATGTTATTTTTTTTTAATTAAATATAGAAAAATATACATCAATTAATATTTATATATTATTAATAGCAAAAATATAACCACTCAATATAAAGTATAACTTCCCAGTATAAAGTGTGAGGTCGAAATGACTACAAAAACAATTAAAACAGAAATATACTATATTATATTGAGCAAAAATTGAAAACTTTATATTGTTCAAAAACCAGATTTGAAGTCAGTACTTGTAATATTTATTTATATTTATTTATATTTCTAAGAAATACAAGATGACTTTTATTTATAAAGTAATCATATTGAGTGACCTATATCAAAAAACTTTTGTGATGTATAAAAAACTATTTACATAGAATTATATAATTTTATATAAATTTATATTTCCATTTCTTCGCTCTGGTGTTGAGGCAAAGCGCGGCGTTAAGTTCTGCCACTCAACACGCAATGCCTCCAGAAATTCAACAGAAAGTTGAGAACGGAGTGTCTTAACACTAGGTTCCCTCTGCCTACCCTGTTGTGTGCGGGATACAGCGTCAAGCTGATAACAAAATAATTATATTAATATATATGAGTATACAATAACTCAAATAGAAAAAAAATATCACAACGCAAATAAAAAAGAACCTCATCTTTTTTTGAAGTAGGTTAAAAAAGAGAACTAACCTATCGAAAAAACTAAAACTAATAAAACATCAAAATTATTCGACTTACAATAACAATGTATACAAGCATTTCTTCGATTCGAACTGAAAACATCCGTCAAAATGACTGAAGACCTAGTTTTTAGATACTCCGTAAGCTTGTTAAACGGCGGAACTTAACGCCGCTAACTTTTAGTCTCACGAGGGCAAATAAACGAAAATAATTTCAAATCAATGGTAATCGAACCCACAACCATCGTGTTTACAGACAGACACTGTCCCATGATAGCTCTAAAAACAATCAATATTAGACGATAAATATGGTCTACATATTTTATACATTTTGGGGTATTTTAACGGCATTTTTTAAGAAAATCCAATACTTCGATGGGATAGTTTTGTCGCGTGGTCGATTTTACTGCGGCACGGGCGTACTCCAGTGGATTTACTGAGCTGCGGATCAAAGGAAAAAAAAACCAATTAAAAATAAAAATAATATTATTAAACAAAAATAAATACACAAAAAATATGTATAAACTAAGTATAAAAATATGTCTCGTGTTTAAACGCCGCCCAAAAATGTTCTTATTTTACTACGAATAAAATTCGAAATGTAAGTATTTTAGTAAAAAAATAGATATGACTATTTATCTATTAAATTACGTTCCCTAAAATATTAGTAAACCTAATTTGGGGACCATTTATCACCAAGAAGTAGTAGTTCTTTACATTGACTGCCATAAAAATATATGGACGCCTTTGAAATTCACTTCATACTAAATAATCTATATATATATTGTCGGTAAATAGATATTATTATTATTTTATGCCATGAGTTTTAATTTGGTAATTTTAAAAGGCTAAAGAAGCTAACGCTCGCTAGTACATATTTTTTAATGATCTAATTTTTTTGACTGCGAAAGCTGAAGCGGAGCTATGTTTATGAATATACCCCATTTTTTGAGTCTACGGTGATACCGAGAAATACCGTAGAATCGAAAGGATCTACGGGTTCACCATTCAAGAGTACATCGACTTTAACAACTTTCGTGTTAGGTGTTCTAAAAATAATACATTTAGTTTTTTTACTATTCAATAGTAAGTTATTAGCACTGAACCAATGTACTACTTTCGAGAGAGCATTGTTTACATCGTCACATACGATTTGTCGTCTTTTTATTTTGAAATTTGAAAATCAATGAAGTGTCATCAGCATACAATACTATCTCATGGTTCTTTTCAATATAGTGAAATATGTTACTGCTTATAAAAAAACCTATAGATTTTTGACAAAACGTTTATTCTTTATATGAAGTGTTTTATTTAGTTTACAATATAGCTATTAGAACTTATTAATAATACGACACTCTTCTGGTCTTCTCTCTCTTTTTAATAGTTTCGGATTAGTGAGATTTTACTGTAGACATAATTATCATATAAAATTAAGTGAAAATTTATTATATATTGAACAAAATATTTCTTTAAGCGAAGGAACCCCTTAAGACCCCAAGACTAAATTAGAATTAGTTATTTTGAATAAATTAATAATACCTTTTTCACATTTATTTTCTATTTATATAACCTACAAGTTACAACCACACTTATTACTTTCATAGAACACTATTAATAAAAAAAAAGTATAACCACTTAGCATATAATGTTGGGGGTCGAAAAGACCTCAAAAATTACGAAACCTGAAAAATACCACTTTCAAACTATCAGAAAAGAATAGAAATAAAACAATATACTAAAATGAACTCAAAACTTAATCAAACTCACTACCAACCTCATATTTTGCACGTGTGCAAGTTTCCTCCACTCCTTGCGTTCTATATGTTGAAATAATATCATTACTAAAGTAAGATCGCAGTTTGCCGAGTTCACTGCAAGATGGAGGGCTGAGTCACCACCTTTTATGTCCTAAAACGGAGAGATAAGATTAAAAAAGTTGCTTTTGATTTTTTTGTTAGGTTATTCATAAATATTATTGTTAACGTAAGTTCCGCTACTGACAACAAAATGTCTTAATACTAGCTTCCCTCTTCCTACCCTGCTAAATGCGGGATACAACGTGAAGCGTGAAGAGACACTGGGTGAGGAATGGCTCTACTCAACATCGCGCTTTGCTGTTTTACCAGAGCGAGGAAATGAAAATATTAAATAATTCACTTCAACTCATGGGAATCAAACCCACAACCGTCCCATTTACACGCTCGAGCCACTCCGCACTGACGGTCTTAAATATTTAAGTTTATATAGAACTAGTGTCTACCAGAATGGTTTTAACACACAAATAACCGGCCACCTGTCACTGATTCTTTTCCCTTTTAGAATTATAATTTGAATTTAGAACATCCACCGCACTACATTGTTGGAAGTGTTGGGAATTGATGTACAGAAAACTATAAGTTCTACTACTGAAAGTATCCTGACTGTGTCAACTGCAATATCTGTATGTATGTATGTAAACATATACAGAGGCCAGTCGTGGCGCAACTGTAGACGCGACAGTTTGTGGGTTCAATTCCCATTCAAGCAAATTAAATATTTCATTTTTTCACTCTGGTGTCGAGGCAAAACGCGGAATTGTAGTCCCGCCTTTCAACACGCAATGCCTTGCCTGCTGCTGAGTTCTATAGCGGAATAGCAGAGTGTCTTGCTAGACTCCCTCTGCCTGCTACATGCGAGATATAAAGTGAAGCTGAAAAAAATACTAACTCCTTTCCACAGGTCCGCGTGTGCATGTCGCAGTAGCACGTGTAGTATGTGCGTTTTGGGTGCACTCGCACTGTGCTCAGCACAGCACACGTGTAACGCCGTGTAACCTGTATAGAGTGATTTTTTTTTTTATTTTATTCGTTATTTAATAAGATATATAGATTATAATTAAAGAAACGAAAGTTGTTTGGTTGTGGGCTCGATTCCCATAAGAGGAAATGAAATATTTAATACTCTCATTTTTCTCACTCTGATAACTAGGCAAAGAGCAGCGTTGAGTTCCGTCAATTGGGCGGAAATTGTCATAATGTGAGGCGGACTATCTTAACACGAAGTTCCCATGTTCTCTCAGCCTACCCTGCGTGTGTACATATGCGATGTGCCTGAAACCGCCAAAACTGGTATAAAATGATTATTTATTTAATTTGAAATGTTCGTTTTTAATGTTCAAACTTTGTCTTTTACAGGGAAAATATAAGGCAAACAGGTTTTTAAAACGATAATTTTATTAGATCAGGAAAATCATTTAGCGAATCTAAATAAAGCCAGCAAGCAGCAGAGGAGGCTGCTAGTTGTATATGAAATCTAATATATATATTCCACATAACTAAAATAGGTTAACAAAACTCTTTAATAAAGTTCCTCTTTAGCGATTGAATTTATAATGCTCATATTGAATGCTTGAAAATGTTTCTTTTGAATATTATAACTTATTCTGCAATCCCCTACAACTGCATAATAGATATGAACCTGCACTCACCGTCAGCATTAGTATGGTGTATGTTGAACAGCGGGATATCGCTATCATCACGCACTAGCTCGCTCAGGACCTCCGCGCACTCGTCGCCGGCGCGTGCGCATGCTATTAGAAGAGTGTCACCTAGTGTGTCTACCTGTAGCCAAAAATTATGGAATATTTCTAATTTTATCCACTTTTTAACATTATTGAGGACAGTCGTGGCGCAGGGCACAAAGTGTGACTGTGAAATCGACTGGTTGTGGTTTCGATCCCCATTGCAGGTCGATTTCGGAAATAAAATATTTATTTACATTAGTGTTTTCATTTTTTCGCTCTGGTGTGGAAGTAAAGAGCGGCGTTGAGTTCCGCCACTCAACACGCAATGCCTCCAAAACTCGGCGAAAAGTGGGGAACGGAGTGTCTCACACTAGGTTCCTTCTGCCTACCCTGCTGTGTGCAGGATACAGTGCGAAGCTGATTTAATTTGATTTGATTTTTTTAACATTATTTAAAGTATTTATTACGAAAATATGTATACATACTATATAGCCATCCTCGACAAAAGGACTATATAACACTAAAAGAAACTCAAATTTTAACCATTACTTACTGATATTAGCGCGTTCAACTAAACAAACTTCAACTTTATAATCCTAGTAAGTTTGCATATATTTACCTCAGTAAAAACAAAATCGGTCGTCGGTCTGTACGCCTCGCTCCGCGTCACCGTCCTGATACACTGTACTATGTATCTCGTCAATAGTGGCCTGTGATAACATCTTAGTACTGCTAGCTTCAATATGCTTAGACCTGAAAATGAATAAGTTATGATAAAAATAGTTTGTATCCCGCATATAGCAGGGGGGGAAGAGGGAACCTAGTGTTATGAAATTTTATTCTTTATCTATATCTGTATTCGGAGATGAATATATATACATATATAATTCTATTACTATTATGTTATCTTCACACTGTATCATTTAGATAGCGGAGTAGGTAGTGGGAACCTAGCCTTAATAAGCTCCGTTCCCACTAAGCCACTTTCGTTCACCACATTTCGCCGAATTCTACGCATTGCGTCGGAATTTATGAATAATATTTTACTTCCTCGAGTAGGTTATAGGTATCGAACCCACAAACAGTCCATTTTACAGTTACACTTTGTCTCTGCGCCAAATAAATATAGTCGTTTTTAATCATTTTAGATTCTTATAGGCTCAGTCCTTAATTTTATACTAAAACTAGATTAAACGAGAGTGGATTCAAGTCCGTTGCCTCTTAAACAATACATGAATTAAAAATAAAACCCACCAAAGTCATCAACAAACAACAGCGGTTTCAAAGCTAGCACCTTCTCGCAGATCAAGCTGAAGATAGCCAAGTTTATGTTTTCGTCTTTATCATTTGACAGATTGAGGAGAGCATGATGGAGGACTCTGAAAGAAATTAAGAAGGAAATTAAAAAAAAAACATAAGCAATTTTAAATATTAGAGGCCGTCGTGGCGCAGTGGCACAACCTGGCTTATAAACGACAGTTGTGGGTTTGATTCCCACACGGGGGAGTGAATTATTTCTATTTTTTACACACGTAATGTATCAACAATTGACGAAAACAGAGGAAATTCAGTTAAATTATTTACGATTCTCTAGTATTCACACTGCTATATTTTATTATTATGCTCAAGAATTTGTATGGTTGAACGCGCTAATCTCAGGAACTAGTGGTTCGAAGTGAAAAATTCTTGTCTTGGATAGTCCATTTATCGAAGGAAGATACAGGCTATATCACGTTAATCGTTTTGATATATCCCACTAAACTTTTTGAATGTGTCATGTCATACACAACTGTTAGTTAATAATTCTATTTGATCAAACAGCGATTAGTAGGTAAAATGATGCGGGAAATATATTCATATTAATACATATGTAATTTGGCACTGGGGTTAACCTAGAGTTAAGACATTTTGTTACCATTAAGACACTTCCGTTTCCTATTTTCCACCACATTCTAGAGGTATTGGGTTGTTGAGTGGCGGTATTTAACGCCACGCTTTGGGTCTTTACCAATATTCAATATTCATAGTGGGAACTCAGAACTTGTCAACGTTTACAGTCGCACGCTTGTGCCCCTGCGCCATGAACGGCCTGTACGTAACATCAGCTTCACGCTGTATCCGGCACACAGCAGGGTAGGCAGAGGGAACCTAGTGTTGAGAAACTCCGTTCCCCACTTTCTGCCGAATTCTGGAGGCATTGCGTGTTGAGTGGCAGAACTCAACGCCGCACTTTGCCTCGACACTTAAGCGAAGAAATGGAAATATAAATTTAAGTAAATATTTCATTTTCTCAAGTGGGGATCGACCTGGCCTCACGTCATTAATTAGATTCGTCATTACAAAGTTTATCGTTTTTCAAGTATAATTCCAGAATGCACTTCTTAGATAGCGTTATGAGTAACTTGATAACTGCTATCTGGATTACAAGAAATGTGATTCAATTTTATTATGGCAATAAGCGAAAAACAATAAAAAATACATTGTGTCGCAGTAGAACAGTCTGATTTTAAGAACGATAGTGGGTTCAATGCCCGTAGTGAAATTACTAAATATAAAATTATTCTTATTTATCATATCATTTATTATTTCTTTGTTCCATTTGAATATTATGAGCACTTTGGATAGTCAAGTTATATATAAATGTCAGTCACGTCAGTTCTACAGGAAGCTACTGTCGATTCGGAACTTAGTTCTGCTGAGAATAAGAATATAATATATATACCGATAAGAAGCTGAACCGTTCCTCATTCGGAAATAAGCGTATAGCAGTCATTTCAAATAGGTCGCGGTATCCTTACATTACATTAGAAAGTTTGATGGAATCGAAAATGTATCTCGAGGACTCTTAATAAAAATGTTACTTTTTTACAGCTTCACGTTTTCGAATTGCTCGAATTCAAGACAGTGTTGATTGGCGGAACTTAACGCCGTGAATTATTTTTTATTATAGTAGTTAAGATTATATGAAGTTATCTTACATCCATTTGATCAATTTCTAAACAATCAAATAAAACAGTAACGTATTATACATATTACGAGGCCAATGTGGCGTTGAGTTCCGCCAATCGACATATAGTGACTCCAAAATTCAGCGGAAGTGCCTTAATGGGAACGGAGTAACTTAACACTAGGTTCCCAGGTTCCCTTTACTTCCAGGTTCCCTCGCTTGATATAGCGTGCAGACAAAAAATAAAATAAATATAATAATATTTTTTGCCAAAAATAACCTATGCTTTTTTGCTAAGTTATTTATGGTTTTATCTTTAACAGATAAAAATCTAAGATAAACTACTGTGCTACAGATTCCTATCTCATAGGAAAACATTTCGTGTATTAAATATATGAATATTGAAAAGCAAATTAACTTATAAAATTTAATAGGTCAAGCCCACACTAAGTGCTACAAGTACTAGAGCAGAGCCTAAACTAGAATGATTTACTGGTAACCTATGAAGAAGTCTACGCTACTATGAGTGGAAAAATCTAATAAAGCCGTTTTTTGCAAATAGTATTTCAACATATGTTTTTAATAAAAACCGGATTACCGAAAATTTAAGTCAAAACAGTCAAAACTGTATTTAAAATTTAAATATACAAAAATATTTATCATGAATTATTTTTTTACCATTTTTTTAAAAGTGTTATTCCACACTTAGGAAAGAAAAATACTTTTTAAGAAAACGTTTAAAAAAATATATCTATTCGTTATTTTTTTTTTAATATTTTTTTTTAAATGTAGCAATGACGTCAGTGTTATCGCAGTATACTACTTATCTAATCATATTTATCGTATTTTTTATAAAAGATACTTATAGATATATAATACGTTATTAAGACGTTGACACTTGGGTAGTGTCAAATTGACACTTGAAAGTTGTCGTTTTCTATAAATAAAATCGTTTGGCGGTCTTATTATACGACAATGTCTCTGAAAAGAGAGAGAAGTTGGAACAAAAGTTAAATATTAATTACTTTTGCAAATTTTGCATATTTTATATGATGCGCGAGACACATGAAGATAAATGAAAACAGTTTTGTTTCTGCAATAAAGTAACTTAAGCTATGAAAATATAGAAGAATTCTTGATTTTTTTTACCTTCGCTCTGGATCCCCCAAATAAGCAAGGTAAGAAGAGGGAATCTAGAAACCTAGTCATAAGACGCTCCGTTTTTACGAAGACACTTTCACTCAACGCCACGCTTTGCTTGTTTATTAAATATTTCGAGTGGAAATTGAACCTACAACTCGTCTCGTTTACAGTAGCACGCTTGTACCCCTGCGCCACGGCTGGTTTAGATTTTATAACAAATATTACGCAGGTTCAAACGTTGTTACGTTCTAATTTTGGTAAAGATAAACTCTTTACTAATCATTTGTTAATTACAAATAAAACAGAAAATAGAAAAACCAACCAAAACTTAAAATACAAATAACCCATAAAGGGATATAATAGAAACCACTCTGCCTACCTCGTCATGTGCCGAATACAGAGTAATAAGCTCAGTAAATAAATAATATTAAAGGAATGGAACAAAAACACTTACCCATAAGCAGTTTTGAAGTCCATATTAGCTATATTGTAGCACAAGCTCTTCCGGTCATCAATTTTCAATTTCCGCGTGTGCTCTTCAAGCACCGCTTTACAAGACTTCCTGTTCATTTGACAGCATTCTTTCTTAGAGAAATCCGTTGCAATTTGCTTCTGAAGATCCTTGAATTGCTTCATTGACATTGAGGACTTCTCTCTATCTTTCTTCTTATCTGTGTCCTTATCAGATTCAGCGTTATCAACAACACAACTGGGATACTCATCAATAGCTGGAATATCTTGGTATTTTTCATAATCACTATTATACATTGGTGACGAAGTTTGCGGGGACAGAGTGTAATCTGTGGTGGGATAGAATGAAGCTTGGGAATCGGACATTGGGCTTGGAACATTTTCTGAACGAGGTGGGGTAAGGAATATCGATGGTTTCTCCAATTGCTTATCCATGATTGCCCAATCGATGTCGTAATCGAACGTATGGCTTGTTGTCGAGAATTCCTCTACAGGATTCAGGGTGGGAGTAGAGCTTACAGGGCTGGTGTAAATCGGGGTACTAATCTTCTCATAATTGTCTTTCATGAAATCCAAGAGGATATCATCAGATTTGTCTTGATCCTCGTTGATATATTCTTGGGCTATTTGCCAACGGTCTACTTGTTCTTGTTGAGAGTTTTGGGCGAAGTTTGTGACGCTCATATCGACAAGCTTGAGCGCTGTCTCTATGTCGGTGCATGTTTCTGTTCGTGAATTCGAATTGACTATCACTTGACCGCCTGAGAATGTCTGTCTGTTTATCTGGCTGATCTGGAAATTAATTGATTTTAGGTCAATTTTGTGCTATAAAAATGCAAAAAAAAAAAGTAAATATATTGTTTTAATTGTAAATAACTAATTTTATATATAAATAGTAGCCAAAGAATTAAAACATTATTAATTATAAAAAAAATTACGTAAATTGAAAAAAATATGCCACTTTTCGTTAAACTGCCTTATGGTCTATATAGAGTCAAGACTCTAGACGACGATAGTCTTATAATTATTTATTTAAAAAAAAAATATTTAAAGAAATTAAATTATGTTAAGAAAGTCAACCTTACTACTTTTATTTTAAAATCTAAAACTACACTATACACTATAATAGGCCATACTATACAAAGCAAATGTAACAGTAAAACGGACAAAAAATCGTTAAGCGAGATAAGAAGCGACAGACTTTATGTCTGTTCCGCAATAATATATTTTTTACAAATTCTGATAGTGTAACAAAATACATCAATGTTATTTATTTAATTTATTTTTGATTATTACTGCGAACGTAGCGGGCGAAGCGATTACCGAGCGAAGCCTAATAGCAAGTAATCAGCTTCACGCTTTTTCTCGGAAAGCAGAGTAAGCAGAGGGAACTTAGTATTAGCACATTCCGTTCCTCACTTTTCGGTCAATTTTCCAGACATATTGAATGACGTAACCCAGCGCTGCGTAATGTTGTACCACTCCGGGTAAATTAATATAATTTATAGTGGGGAACAGAAGTGTCTTAATGTGAACAGAGTGTCATAACACTAGGTTACCTGTACCTACACTGCCTTGACTTGACTTGACTTTGATGATTAAAATATATCATTCTCTTAAGCGAAGATTGAATCCACACCCGTCGTGTCTACAATCAGCCTGACAGCGATTCCTGTACTAGGTATACAACACAAAACCTTTCATGAATAGGCAAAAAAAATATGAAATCAGATTTTTGGACAATTAATCCTAAAAAAGATTCACGTCAAACAAAAAATGTATCTTTTGTAAATAAAAAAAGTAATTGCATACTTAACTTACTGAATAGATATTTGAAGAATTGATTGTATCAATATATATGAATATTACTTTATATTCTTAATTTTTATTCGGAGGCTGTTATGCTTGTGGGTTCGATTCTCACTCGCCGCAATAGATCTTTCTGTCGCTCTGGTAACAAGACAAAGCGCGGCATTGAATTTCGCCACGCAATGTCTCGAAAATTAGGTGGAGCGCTGGAAACGGATTGTGTTAACACTAGATTCCCTCTGCTTACCCTGCTACATGCGGGATACAGGGTAAAGCAGATTAGATTAGATTGTTGTCCGTCTGTCTGTGAAGATCCTTTATCTTAGAAACGCTTGGAGATTTACGGCGTCATGATTTCCTGATAAAAACATATTTCTATATTTACTTAGAAAAAGATATGGCTGTTTATATCACAAACAACACATATTTCGACACTATCAAAAGAATCAAAATTCATAGGGTACTTCCGGTTGACCTAGAATTATGAAAATTGGTAGCTAGTATCTACAGGTAGTACTAGTTCAGGAAAAAATCTGAAAACTAGTTTGTGTGTTGGAAAACAATTTGTGGGTAAATCTTAAAATATAATAGCCTTAAATAGCAAAAAATGCATATTTCGACACATTCAATTTGACAGCTAGCACCTACAGGATATTATTTCAGTTTATTAGTTAGTATATTAGTTCAGGAAAAAATCATACATAATGAAAACTATACATTTGTGGTTAAATCCTAAATAATAATAACCTTAAAAAGGGAGCAAAATTTGGTATTAAAGCCGTGTTCAAGTGAGGTGTCAAATGACAGAGCTCTGTGTAAGCTAAGCCTGAATTTCAGAAAAAGCTCAAGACCTCCAATTTTTACGAACCTCTCGGTGGGTGAGCCCGACTCGCCCTTGTCCGTTTTTTTTATTATTAACATGATTGACAGAAACAACTAAAATATTAAATATTATTTTAAAAGTGTTTTTTGTCATTGATTGAAAGATTCATAAAGCACGTCTAAATGAAAGATTGTATTGTTATGCAATACTATGTAATAATATACGTAGACGTAAAGCACTATGTGTAGAATGGTGCGATTATTCATTTAGACATATTATCTTTGGGAAATACCATCCAGTATACCGAGAATATACAATATTATTATTATTTTTAGCTTCACGGTGTATCCCGCACACAGCAAGGTAGGTAAAGGGAACCTTGGAATCTAGTATTAAGACACTCCGTTCTCCACTTTATGTTGAATTCTAGAGGCATTGCGTGTTAGTGGCGTAACTTAATGGCGCGCTTTGTCTCGTTCCCAGAGCGAGAAAAATAAAAATATTAAATATTTTATTTCCTCCAGTAGGAGACTTGTGCTCCTGCGCCATCATACATATATTAATAAAAAAAATGTCAAAAAGTAAAAGAGTAATCAAACGACGAACGAGAACGAGAGTTGTGGGTTCGATTTCTACTGGAGCTACTATATTCCTAATCGGTAAAAAAAGAATTACTTTTATTAAAACTAAAAAAAGAAAAACTTTTATTTTTTCGCTCTTATAACAAGTCGAAGCGCAGCGTTGAGTTGCAGACAATTGATTGTAAAAAACGGAATATCTCAAAAAATTGTAAATTGAGTGTCTCAAAAAAAAAAGTGAAACGTTAACAAAAACAACGAAAAAGTTGGCAATTTCCACGTCAATTGTCTGGGCATTAGATTTTTTGATTGAGAGGCAATGTCTGAAAAGGGAACGAAACACAGTCGGTGCCCCCACTCAACAAGCAACGGAGTGGAAAATCGACAACTGAAATCTAAATTGTTTACATGGTTCCGCTCGCCAACGCCGTAAAATATGCGGTAGCGCGGTACTATTGTAATTCAAATTTTTTTTACAATTAGAATTGTATTTCAGCTTCACGCTGTATCCCGCAGACAGCAGGGCAGGCAGAGGGAACCTAGTGTAAGACACTCCGTTCTCCATTTTCTGCCAAATTCTGGAGGCATTGCGTGTTAAGTTGCAGAACTCAACACCGCGCTTTGCCTCGACACCAGCGCGAAGAAATGCAAATATAAATTTAAGTAAATATTTCATCTCCTCGAGTGGGAATCGAACCCACAACCAATCGGTTTTACAGTCACACTATGTGCCGCTGCGCCACGACTGGCCTCGAATTGTATTTAAAAACCGAATAGTATTAAACATAGCAGGATTTAGCTTGGGTGTCTTGTGTAAGCAATATAGTCTATTTATTTATACGCTACCTACGTTGTATCGAGTTACGTTCATAGCTTATAAATTACAAGTTTTATTATTGCACTACGTTCAAATCCAATGAAGCATTTTTTTTTAATATAAATTTTAAATATTTACCTGTCTGAATACATTGTCAGTTTGCTCTTGATATGGATGTATCGTCTTGGCATGCTTCTTGGTATGTATGGGAGCTCGTGGAATGAGGACTGTTTGTAACTTCTTGCCTTTCTTGCCATTTTCTTCCCTCTCCTAAGACAAAACAACATAATATTGAAAAAAATTTTATACCGTTATGTTCCATTTCCTTCAATACAAAAATTTTGTTAAAATGAGACCGTTTTATCGATATTTAATACCAATCTTATAACCAAAAAATATAACATTTTTTGTATATTTCTTTATAATAATAAAAAAACTTCTAGACACAATATAAGAAGATTATAATTTTTTACAATATCTAAAAGACTTGTCATTATTTGGTTATGTAGAGCTAGCTATAGGTAAACGATACATAAATATAAATCAGCTTCAAGCTGTATCCTGCACACAGCAGGGTAGGCAGAGGGAACCTAGTGTTAAGAGACTTCGTTTCCCGCTTTCCGCCGAGTTCTGGAGGCATTGCATGTTGAGTGGCGGAACTCAACGCCGCGCATTGCCTCGACACCAGAGCGAAGAAATGAAAATACAAATGTAAATAAATATTTTATTTCCTCGAGTGGAGATCGAACCCACAACCAGTCGATTTTACAATTACACTTTGTGCCCCTGCGCCACGATTGGCCTCTGATACATAAATATATAGTAGTATTACTAATCATCAATACTAATCTGACCTGGTTTATAATAATAAACCAGGCCAGAGACCAGTCGTGGCGCACAAGGGGTGTGTCATTTGACGTAAAAGCTAGTTAAAGAGTACCCATAAAGACCGAGAGTTTATATGACTGATAACTATTATTCAATTCAAGTCAATCAAAATACAACTACAAGCATATACGAGTATGTATAAGACATTCATATCTTCCCACTTTACCTCTGCCTTCCCTACTATATACAGGATACGGAGTGAAATAAAAAAAAACAAAAAATTACCTGTTCTTGAACATTTAACTTCTTAAATGAATCAACCAGTACTTTATCCTTTTCATCGTCAAAATCGTTGGCCATACATTTTTCAACGAAGCCGCTGTCTTCCGATGAGTGAGAGTCATTCCTCTTTTCTCTCACTTCGTCTTTTATAATTTTGTATGAAAAGTTATTGAATTCATCATCATCATTATCAGAAATTTCCTTTTCCAAATCTAATTTCTTAATTTTCTCCAATAAATCAGTTACAGGAGTTACATTGATATTTTCAATGGTTTTGGGAGTTTCAGCTTCTGCATCTCTACCTACTTTATCTTTATCTCTAGCTTTTTCTTTCTTTTTATCTTTTTGGAAAAGAGCCTGGAAGGGTTTTATGAGTATGTTTTTTATGGATTTCTTTTCGTCAGCCATTGGTAGGTGTGGTTGGGCGTTCGGTACTTTAGGACTTCCCATACTGGGCACGATCGAGTTATAAGCAAGTTTAGACGTTTTCACATCTGCAAAAAATAACAAAATATTATTATTAGTTATATATTATAATATTAGTATGTCATAATTGTATTATAATTTTAAAAAAATATAAAGGGCGTTATTTACACCATGATGAAATGCAAGATGCTGTAAAAAGAAAGAAGAAAGCATGGCCAGGATTATAAAACCAGGTAAGGATGAAAGTATGAGAGAGATAAAAAAGAAAGAGTAAAGCTGCAAAAGCACCAAACAAAGGTACTGATAAAGATAAAGCGTGAAAAGACAGAGAATGTAAGGTTAACCAATAACTTCAGGGAAAACACGAAGCTTTTTTGGCGAGGAGTTTCTCGACAGAACTTTTAAAGAACAACCAACCGTCTTGCATCGATGGGCGGAATTTTACAAGAAAATGTATGAATGTGATGACATCTCAGTCTCAAGTAACAGCGAAACGCTGAGCCTTGATGGCGAAATCAGTATAAAAGAAGTTGAGAGTGCAATACGAAGTCTGAAATGTGGTAAGGCAGCGGGAGCAGATGGAGCTACTGCCAAGATGATCAAATATGGTGAGCCACGCGTCTTGGACTTGTTCTGGTTTTTGTGCAATTTATGCTGGAAATCAGAGGAAGTCCCAGGCGATTGGCGAGGTGCAGTCATCGTGACTTTATATTAAGGCCAAGGTTCACATATAGACATAGACATGCGCAAGCCATAAGTGAGGATATGAGGCTATCAGTTTGGTTAGCTTGGGTGAATTGAAGAATGCAAGAGAGATTTGAAAGGCTGTTGTGGGAGGCTCAAGTAGGTTATAGACCTGGAATAGGGTGTATAGATCAGACCTTTTCCCTCCGCATGTTCATGGGAAAAATCGCCTTGGTTTGACATCCTATCGGGTGAAAGGTTGCACCAAGTCAGCTTGGTTCTTCAATTTGTATTTGGATAGCTGTCTCCAAGGAGGGAAACAAAGTGATATAGAAGTGAAAGTAGGTGACTGCTGTACGCAGATGATGCTCATTGCATCATCAGAATGCGAGTTACAGGCATTGGTCTGAGCCTGAATGCGAATAAGACTAAGGTTCTGGTTTTTGAAAGAGATGAAGAAAGGACGGAATGCAAGATCAGTCTAAATGGCAAGATTTTAGAATAAGTAAATGAAATGGTATATTTGGGAAGTATGCTCAGTAGTCGCAATACGAGATGGATGTGGAAAGGCGTATTACTGCCGGTAACAGGGTTAACGGAGCTTTAGCTGCATTGATGAGACGGCAAAACGTCAGCACAGCTGCGCGTTTGGCTGTACACAATGCAGTATTGGTATCGACGCTGTTATACGGTAGCGAAACGAGGGTTTTGCAGAAGAAGAATGCCATGCAGATGATGATCTCTTCGGATATTCGGAGACCTGGTAATAAATCATCAGAGCGTAAGTTCTGGTGATTTACTAGTAACCTCTAAAGAGTTCCACTACTCAGGCTCCATTAACAAACCAGCTCGATAATACAATATTATTGAATTATTACATAAGCTACATACTCATATAGCTATCTAGGTGAAATTCAGTTTCATACATTTTAATACAGAGTTACAAGTCGATCTAATTTTCGATCGAGTCGATTTAAAAGCGTGTTTAAATATAGGTTTTTTTTTCATTTTTTTTATTTTGTGAATTTAACAAGGCCTAACGTATACCAGTTTCGTTCTAGACCTTAAAAGTGTATATAACTTACATAAAAGCATTCCCCCGAATATGAAACAAACCCACAACCGCTGTCTACTACGCCCCGACGGCCTCATACAAAAAGATAAAACTTTTTAATAAAATGAAACTTAAATCACTGTTGTTTTTATTACACACTGGTGTTTATTACTAAAATTAGCTTTATTAACACTTTGAAATTGTTAAAAATACCTATTTGTAAATTGTTTTCATTTCCTGCTCAAGAAAAAGCTGAAGTGACGTAGAGCTCCATCACTCTAACATGCATTGTCTTGAAAATAGTTTTTCAGCTCCAGTATAATATTATATATTTTTAGCTTTCAAACTCTTATTTCTATTCTACTATGCAGGAAAAGCGTTGAGCAGAAAAAAAAAGTTTTTCCATTTGAACACAGATTATAATTACAATATACATATAACACAATAATAGATCAAGTTTTTTATTAGCAATAACGTCGTCGGGTCGGGTTTATATAACCCACGTAGTTTCCTTCGAGCAGTTTACACACGGATAAAATTAATATAACGACAATTGACGTAATTTGTGGCGATTTGATTTTTTTTTATCAAGTTTTTAGAACAATGTGAGCCAACATAAGTTCTAAGTAATAATAAATTAATATTCAAAAATACTAATAACCTCTTTGCTCTAAAGAACACATTATAATACACGAGTGTAATGAGCACAAACTCAATGAGTTTACTAGCAGGAAATCCAAGGTTCGGATCCCACCATTAGACCAACTCGATGATACCATAATATTGTATTGTCACCATATATTGTAAGTGCGTGTAATTCAGATTCTTAGATTTTATTACATAGTTATAATTAGTACTCGACTCGACTTAATAAAAGTGGAAGTACCCTATTTAATTTGATTTCCGAAATACCCGTTTTTCACGATATAAACGACCATATCTTTTTTTAAGTATGGGGAATCTAAGTATATGGTTTGAATTTCAATTATCTCCAAGCGTTCCTAAGGTAAAGTCGCTTGATAGACAGACAGACAGACGGATAACAAAGTGATTTTATAAGGGTTCCTTTTTGGATGGCTGCCGTATGTAATAATTAAATTGTGACACTGACATTGATAAAACCAACTATCGAGTTTGTCGCATGTTCTTCTCAGCATAACTCTCCGAGCCAGTGGCAATACATGTTTGTAAAAGACCCAATGTCTTTTAAGTCAACAAAAAAAAATACAACGGAGAGATTGATTACATGGCTAATAATCACAAAATAAGAAATTAAAAAACACATTTTAAATTATTTACTCGTGACAATATTGTACTATCATCGGGTTCGACCACATTACCTCAAGTAAATCGGACGATAAGGCGTGGGAGCAAATTTTTATCATTTTCGTTAATCAATTGATATTTATGTCATTTATCATTAATTTATACTTGTTTATATCATTAATTAATTGATAGATACAGGTAAAGCTAATTAATATACCTAATAGCCAACAGCTATAGTAATATTCCTATTAACAAACAATAACATATTTTACATACAATAAGAAAATTTTATTCTAATGGTCGCATGATGTCACTTTAAGGGTATTATATCTCATATTGCTTTTATTTTATAGAAAGTATTGTAAAGTTATTCTCATAATCATTGTCGTGTATACCGAGTGTTTTTGTCACTTTAAATGAAACCACAGTTTAAACTACTCCATAAAAGCCTAATACAATTTTAAAAAAGAACCCAAAAACTAAAAAGTTATTTTTTGAGTTTTTTATTCTAAGTGGAGGAGCAGGGTGGATTCAGGATGTTTACAATATGAAAGGAGTGTACTGCCCTTTTCGCTGAGTATATACCGCAGTATATTTTTCGTAGGGCGTAAGCGACGTCCATGGGGCTTCTATAGGTACGCAGTAGGTTTTTGCCGATGCTTAGCATTTAGGATGGACTGCGGTAAAGCATATTAAAGAGATTCTTCCTGTCAATGTAGGGAAGTTAATTTACATCTCCGATAGTGTCGTACCTTTAGTTGTGTATGTTTACGTTATTGGTGTCTATTCGTAACTGCGTCGTACGAAATACAGGTATGGATAAACATCGTGAAATGAAAAAAAAATCCTACGTTGAGAATCTTGATTAATTTCTTTAGGTATGGATTTAAAATATTTTACCCTATATGCTGTTCCCGTAAAAGGAGCGCTGACGTTTCCACCTTGTATAGTAAACAAATATATGTCCCATGAATATTTTAACTTTTTCTAAAATTTTATTACATGGAAATCGAACATAAGAATTATTGTTGAAATATTAAAAACGACCATTCCATTAGATCGGTTTGACAGAATAAATAGCAAATCGGAGAACGCAGTGTGTCACCACAAATTCTCGCCAAATTTGTATATTAAAATAATGAAACATTAGGTACATTTAAATAACAGTTGGTTAGCCGCGTTGTTTTTAAGATATGTATGCGCAAGCGCATATAATAGATACTATCTTTAAAACACTCTGTCCGTAGGTACTTTACCGTTTTATTGCCAAAAATATTTGCCAGAAAAATATTTGAACATGTTCCGGGAAAAGCGTTTGCGCAATCGTCGGTTATATTAGCTCATTTCAGGTACATTTTGTGATAGCGCTTTTTTATTATATACACTTTATTAAAAACTGAATTTTACTTACATATAGTGACAGTTCACTTTGCAGCAGCATACGTTATTTATGTGACAATACAATAATATGGTATCATCGAGCTGGTGACCAAGTCGTGGGATAGGGGCACAAGTGTGCCACTTCAACTTAAACCGCTTAAACGCGACAGGTCGAGGAAATGAAATATTTTATATTTATACTACTTCGCTGTGGTAATAACGCAAAAGGCGAAGTTAAATTTTTTGAAAATTCGGCGGAATCTAAAAAATCGAGCTGTTCTGATGATGGAGCCAGAATCTGAACAGTGGAACCTTTAACTTAGTAAACTATTCTCGTTACTAGAGCGAGAAAAAATTAAATATTTCATATCCTCAAGTGCTCCTGCGCCACGACTGGCCTATTTTTAATACAAATTGAAATATTCTTCTTACACTAACGCTTATAAATATTATAACGTCATTAAAATCTGTTCAGCCACTAACATCAAAATTTATGAAGTGCTAAAATAATAGTTAATATAAGTAGCATAATAATTACTATGTACTATTTATCTATTAAACCACATCCTGTAGTAAATTATAAGCAAAGTGTAAACAGATAACGGCTTCATAAATGTTTACAATTAGTGTTATTATAATATTATAACATTGTCTTGGGCCGTCGCGGTTTTGGGTTCGACTCCCACTTGTAGAAATAAGATGAATAATACTATATTGATTTCTTCGCCCTAGTTTTTGACAAAGCGCGGCGTTGAATTCCGCCACTTAAAATGCTATGCCTTGTAAATTAGGCGGAAAGATCGACGAGATCGATCGATTGAGATCGGAGTGTCCTAACCCTAGATTCTCTATGCTTACTTTGCTTTGTTCGGAATTCAGAGTGCAGCAAAAAGAAGGATGTTTACTCATTGAAAGTGTCTGTACTGTCGAACCCGAACCGAACCTGTCGCGTTTACACTCAGATGATGTGCCACTGCGATACGACGGTGTAATTTATTAATATTTCTATTAATACATTTATTGTTTTATTTATTTAGAATAGAACCATTACGTACGCTATATATAGACACCAATTAAAAGATGAATCGTATAAAGCCATGACGCAATACTTGAACAGTTGAGAAGTGTCTAAACCAATAGATACTATTTTTGTGGTCAAGTCCGAAATGGACTATTTGTATCCTCCTTTCGATGCACATTCTGGAGAATGATTACGGCGTGCGGCGTTGAGTCCCACCACTCAACACACAATATGTTGAAAAATTGGACTTTAAAGTGTTTTAACACTAAATTTCTTCTACTTTGCTAATCTTGCTATTCGATTAACACGTGTCAGTTTTGTTCGGCCATGAGCAAAATTTATTTTCGCTTTTTAACCTATATTTTTTTTATATTTAATTTAACTACTACTATTAATATTTAATAGAATGGCATCATATCGCAGTTGTAAATGTTCCAACTGTACACAATGGCGGTTGTGAGTTCGATTCCCTAAACAAGAAATACGCAATGATTCTCACTTCTGATACCCAAAAACTAACTAGCAAAATCAATTTTTACTTACAAAATTCAATTTATATACAAAAGAGAAAGATATATCTAATCTTGCATGAATTACGTCATTTTATATATAATATTTGGCAAACGCTCAAAATGATTCTAAGAAACAGACACAGGTAAGTAATGTCTAAATCTTGCCCTACAATATAAATAGGACATTCACGCTTAAAATCTCTCAATATACAGTAAACGCGGTTGTTATGGGTTCGGTTCCCACTCGAGAAAAAATATTATTTATATATAGTAACAAGACTAAGCGTGGCGATAAGTTGCACCACTCAACACGCTATATTTCGATTGGGGCTGTGCTAGGGGAACGGTCCTTTACTCTATATATAGGATACAGTCTGAAACCAATTAAAATTTAAAAATAATTTAATTTTAAATACAATGTACTTGTAGTTACAAGTACATTGTATTTAAGTACACATAATATAATGCTGAAGAGTTTGTTTGATTTAACGTGCTAATCTCGGGAACTAATGGTTCAAATTCATAAATTATTTTTGTAATGCACAGTCCACTTATCGAGGAGGGCTATATTACATCACACGAATGTGTCAAACGCAAGAAGCATTTATAGTTTTTTTTATATAAAAAAAGAAAAAAACTTTTTAATATAATAACCTTATGTAATGCTCATCTGCACACCCATGTTTTTTCGTATGCAATTAACATAACCTAACCCATCAATCAATCTATCAATCTTCAATCTAATTGGTGCCATCACTAATGATGTCGTTTGCAACGTTTTTTTTATATTTTTTTTTTAAATTCACGTTTTTTGTGTTCCGCATTTAGCAGGTTAGACAGAGGGAGCCTAATGTTAAGACACTCCGCTCTCCACGTTTCGCCGAATTCTGGAGGCTTTGCGTGTTGAGTGGCAGAATTCAACGCCTCTTTGCCTGGACACCAGAGCGAAGAAATGAGTGGGAATCGAACCCACATCCTGCCGCGTTTACGGTCACACGTTTGTGTCCCTGCGCGACGTCGGCTGGCTTATTTTATATTATAGTAAAAATTAAATACTGTTAGTTGCATACATATTAATAATCGCCTTTCGCAACTTAAAATAAAATTAAAAAAATCGTTCTTCCCGATCCCACAGGAACTTCGAGAAATCCTTCCTCTCTCAGCATGTTTCACATTTTCTCTTGTTAAGTACAGTAGTCTGTCTGTCGCTCAGTGACGGAATATTTAGATATATGTAGAGAAAAAGATTTTTACTTATGTATCTCCATACATGTAATTACTTTCTAAAAGTAGTCGCGCCTATAAATTACGTTAGTAAGATTCCACACTTCCTAAAAGGTGAATGTACTAACGTTGAACGCGTGTCTAATAAGTTTATATAAATTAAATCTGTGACGATTTATTATAAAGGAATATTAAAGTTTCGCGTTGATTACTTATTATTTGATGTGAAATTGCTAAAATCTAATAGAAGATTAATAAGAAATATATTCACAATTTTAGTTTTATTCTGTAAATTATTTTATCTATATCTTTTTACTTGTGTCGTCGTCACTAGCAAAATGTAACCCCTGAAAAATAAAAAAAAAGTTTTCACGAACAAATCTATTTAAAGCAAAAAGTCCAGACTAACAACATACCCCTCCCCTCACTCCTTCCCTCTCCCTTATAAAATATCTCTAGATCCGCTATTAGTATAAGTCCCATCCACATTACCCGCTCTTATTCTCACTCAGACGGTGTAACCTTAAAAGGATCTTCTCACGATAATAATATATATGTATGCCGCTTTTTTTTTTGTAGCTTCACGCATTACCCCTCACATAGAGGTAGACAGAGAAAACCTGTTACCCTAGTATTAAGACACCCTGTTCCCATTAAGACACACCCGTTCCCCACTCTCCGCTGAATTCTGGAGGCGTTGAGTGGCAGAACTTAAGGCTTTATTTCTCCCAGTATGAACCGAACCCACAACTTGTCGCGTTTACAGTCACACACTTGTGCCGCTGCGCCACGACTGGATTTATTTAGGTCACAAAGTCTGGATATATTGAAGTTGCGTTGCATTTTAATAAATTAATAAGGATTGGATGCGTGCTGGAGAAACGAGAAATCTAGAATACTGTGTAGGTGGGCATACTACCGTATTGATAATTTATTTATTTTTAATTTACTTTCACGGTAAATCAGTGAAAGTACATATCGTTTAAAACCATTATCATAATAAATGTTTTATATTATTGTGTTTGATGTATCTATATGTTTGTTAAAATAAATAAAAATCCCGCATCCCGCACACTGTACTGCAGGGTGAGGGAACCTAGAGTTAAGACACTCCGTTCCCCATTTTCTGCCGAATTCTGGAGGCATTGCGTTTTGAGTGCAGAACTCAACGCCGCGCTTGTCCTCGACACCAGAGCGAAGAAATGGAAATATAAATGTAAGTAAATATTTCATCTCCTCGAGTGGGGATCGAACCCACAAGCAGTCAGTTTTACAGTCACACTTTGTGCCACTGCGTCACGACTGGCCTCAATATGTTTTGTTTTATCTGAGAACACTGTATCGGTGATACTGAAGGAAGGTCACCTAAAAGCCTTTGTTTTCTCTGGCTATTTCGCGTTAGAACTTATATTTTAAACAACATATAGGTACATATTAACAATTTCTATTGTGTACAAATATAATCTCAATAAAGAGAATCTCGACACTAAATTCCTCTGGTTAAACTGCCATATGCAGGACATAATTAAAATCCAATTAAATTAAATATAAAAAAAAAACAAAAAAAAATAAATATATAATGCTAAGCTTATAAATTACAAAATTTATAGATTGGACAAAAGAATTAAGGAGTGATTTATCACACATTCAAATTCTCCGAATGGACATATATATAATATATAAAGATACATAACAATATATATCTTACAGTTATAAGCACTAAACGCTCGTGGGGATTTACGTCAGTATATAATTTACATACTCAAACACTTATGTGGGCTGTATATTAATGAGGTCGAATATAGCAAGGAAGACGATGTTTGAAAACATCCTGTGAATGATGGCCTTTAGATGCGTCAGAATATCGATTTACAACGAATATTATAGGCTTTTTATCATTTTTTTTTTTATCAGCTTCACGCTGTATCCCGCACACAGCAGGGCAGACAGAGGGAACCTAGTGTCACTCCATTCCCCACATTCTGCCGAAAAAAACCGAAAATATTAATTTTTAAATTTAATATTTTCGGTTTTTTTTCTCACTCGACGGAATAAGTTATATATTAGTTTCCTTGCTCTAGAATAAAAACAAAACAAGGCGTTAAGCTTCGCCCTGGAACATGCAATGTCTGGAAAATTAGGCGGAAAGTGGAAATTTAGAAACTATTTAGACCAACACCTATCTCGTTTAGTAAACATTCCACTTGCATAAAACACACGCGCGGAAATATAAACAATTATTATGCGACATTATGTATGTGCATAACAAATGAGCTAACTATGAGCTAAAATCAGAAATATGTATATCACTACGGGGCGTCGACTACGCTCGCTTCGCTTGCCTATACATGCTCGCTTCGCTCTTTTGTATTGATAATTAATACAAAAGAGCGAAGCGAGCATGTATAGGTACCAACTTGATTATCAGAACATATACAACACGTATTCGATGTCGTCGTGGCGCAGCGGCAGTATTGATAAAAAACAAATTCTATTGAGGACGATAATTTATTTATTTTTCATTTCAGTACTTACGATAATAACACTTCCTCATATGTACGCCATATTCTAGATTTCACACTGCTATATGAATTATTTATGCAATGCAATATGAAATTAAGAACATCGTGGTGTATGTAAGTAAAAGCATAAGGTCGTCAGGCGACGGTTGTCGGTTCGATTCCCATTGAGGGGAATATTTAATAATTTAATTTCCTCGCAAAAGAAAGGAAAGCGGCGCATTGAGTTCCGACACGCAACACGCAACGCCTCGACTTTTATTTAGGAATGACACTCAATTTGGCGGTAATTGGGGAATGAGTATCTCTGCTTATCCCGCAACGTGCGGGATACAACGTGACAGTAATTCATAAAAATGACTTACCCAAAAATTTGTAATAATGTAGAAAGATTAGTCGTCGCCCGCGACTTTGTTTGCTTGGACCTTATATAATTATTTAATAGTTTACGAAATACTAATCACAAATTCTGACTTTGTCTGAATAGTTATAAATATATAAGTACACATTTCTAATATCTATCTATCTATCTATCTATCTTTATAATAACAAATTCTACAAGACCTAAATAAAAATTGTAGCAACCATACAATAATAAATTGACCTAAAAATGGCTATGATAATCGATGATGTCATGCATGGAACGTATTTAGGTTTGCCGAATTCTTAAAACTAGCGTATTGTTTATATTCACATCTTCACAGGCTTTTAATGAAAAGAAAACTCTGAAACAAAAACGCTAAACCATAAGTAAAACCGGCCAAGTGCGAGTCGGTCTCACCCATCAATGGGTCCGTATCAATTTCATGGTCAATAGGAACGTGACTTATAAAAGTTGACAAACTTAAGTTTGTCAACTTTTTTGCATTTTACGGACTCCTTTGTTTCTTGCTTTTTGCTAAATTACATAGCTGTAGGTTGAATGAAAGTAGGTACCCTATTTTGAATACTGCTATGGTTGTGGGTTCGATCTCATCTTGGGGATTGTATTTAAATTATTTCCATTGCCCCCTTTCCGTTAGACAGAGCGCGTCATTGAGTTCCACCACTCAAAACGAAGAGTGTCTTAACACTACGTTCCCTTGGCCTGCATTGCAAAGCGCAAAAAAGAGTGAAACGTCTTTGTTTAAATCAATGTCTACAAAAGGAGAAATCACTTTTTTGTTCTTTTAATGTTACGTGATAAGTGAAAGGCTGATTGTCGATTGACATTCGCCTATACAAATGCGTTAATCCCAATATGGTTAAAAGGTTATTCTTATAGTATGGAATATAATCTTAAAATTAAATTTAAAATTAATTATATAGACATTATTGATCGAACAGTTTGTGAAATGAATCTAGTGACCCGTCACTCCGTCCTCACTCTTGTTTGTGACATTATACTTAAAAAAAACCAGTGACCAGATAGATCTGATATACCTATTTTAGATAACATTATAACTTTAAGCAGGACTCAATAACATTCTATTCAAATTTGAACCTACATCTTTACTTTTGCAATTAATGCCATTTAGTACTTAACATTAATTTCGAAAAAAAAATATTGCCCCAAGAAGGCTTTGAACACATAATCTCAGATTTAAAACTAAAGGGTTGGATCAGTATAAATTAAAGATAACAATGAAACTACACACGTCTATAACCTTCCTTTTCCTGAGATTTCCTTATAAGAAAAACCCGTGTTAATATAGTTTAGCAGGTATAATTTAATATACATACATACATATATAATTAAATAATAGTAATAAATTAAAATATTTAAATATGGATGACATCGTGATATTATTAAGGCAAAACGTGATTCGCATATTAAAAATAGGTACAGTGTGTATACAAAATGCTGTATCCCGCATACAGCATCGTAGGTAGAAGAAATCTAGTGTTAATACACTCCGTTCCTCAATTTCCGCCGATTTTTTTTAAACATTGCGTGTTGAACTAAACGCCGGATTTATTTTTGCTTTTATTATTAATAAATAATATATCTATATCATTTCCTCAAGCGGGGAACGAACCCACAACCGTCGCGTTACAGTCATACCCTTGTGTCCCTGCGCCACGACGGCCTCTTTATGTTAATTTATATTTAAAAAAGTAAAATTTTCCTTTTGATAATAAAAACTATAGATTTATGTTGTAGATAATTATGTCACTCATTAAATATAATTAATCTTTATTAAAATTATCTTTTTAATATCAATTATTTTAATACGTACTTTAAACGATATTTATACATTCTATATTACAGGTGACTGATAATTTTTTAGTTTTATCAATTACGATGATTTTAGGTACAAATTTCAGCTTCTCAAAATATTTTGTCTTTTGAGACATAGAACCCTAAAACAGGGAAAAGACTTCGAAGATCACTTTGTTGTCTGTGTGTGTGCCTGTCCATCGTGCGTTTTCTGTCAGTCACTCAGTAACGGCAGAGTTCTACATATTATATATTAGATAAATTTTTCCTCGATCTAACTGTTAGATTTCGGCATTAAAATATTCAATATATTTCTCAATATTCGTTTTTAGAGAATATTTGTTAAAACATATAACGTATCTATTTAAACTTTCCGTTTTTATAGACAAAGTGTTTGGCTCTTAGATGGCGGGGCCCAATAGTTGCTACAATATGTCCAACCAAAACATATGGTAAAAAGGAATAAACTTTTTTAGAAAACGTAAAAAATTTGAACCCGTGCCTGTGTGTGCTTTTTGTTTACAAATTTCAGCTATCCAAAGATAATTTCCTAGAGCTAGAATTGAATCCGCAATCGTCGCGTGCCCTTCACAACTCATCAATAAATAAACACTTCTCTATGGCGTCTGATGGTTATTTATTACAATATAATTGAGTAATACTTAACTATTATAGCGCCATTGTGACGCAACACAGTAGGTAAAAAAATATAAGTACTCATGGATTATATAAAGTAAGGTTTAAAAGGAAAATATAAAAGGAAACTACTTTAGTTGATAAAAGCCAGTAGTGGCGCAGGGGCACATAGTGTGACTGTAAAATCGAACGGTTGTGGGTTCGTTCGGTGCCCCACTCGAGGAAATAAAATATTTATTTAAATTTATATTTTCATTTCTTCGCTCTGGTGTCGTGGCAAAGAGTGGCGTTGAGTTCCGCTACTCAACACATGGATTATATAAAGTAAGGTTTAAAAGGAAAATATAAAAGGAAACTACTTTAGTTGATAAAAGCCAGTAGTGGCGCAGGGGCACATAGTGTGACTGTAAAATCGAACGGTTGTGGGTTCGTTCGGTGCCCCACTCGAGGAAATAAAATATTTATTTAAATTTATATTTTCATTTCTTCGCTCTGGTGTCGTGGCAAAGCGTGGCGTTGAGTTCCGCTACTCAACACACAATGCCTTCCAAACTCGGCGGAAAGTGGGGAACGGAGTGTCTTAACACTAGGTTTCCTCTTACTACCCTGCTGAGTGCGGGATAGTGTGAAGTTGATTTAATTTTTACTTTAGTTGATAATCTATATATTACTAGCTTTTACCTACAGCTTCGTCACCGTGGTCTAATGAAAATAAAGATTTGAAATGTGTTGTATAACACATGATGACATGACACATTCTTAGTGCCCGAGGTAACTCTCCCCGCAGTGCGGCCGTAAACGGAGGGTTGAATTATTTAAAATTTACATTTTCTCAAAAAGTATACGTTCAAATTACATGCTATAAAAGACAAAGCATTTATTTCTTCATAAAAATTCCTCGATGATGGAATAACTTTTCAATATCTTCATCAAATAAAAAACGTTCAAATATCACCTTGCAATTTTCAATTATTTTTTGTCACAAAATATCTTATTGTGACTTATTTATAAGAGATAGATATACCTTATCGCGGACTTTTTTTTAGAACTAATAAAATAGAACATTCCTTCCATACAATGTACTGACATATATTTTACTATATTTGCAGCGCACGCGCTTAAAGCAATTTGACGGCGTTCATTATTATTGTTATTTCGTTATTTAAAAATAACTAATACGTACACCATAATATTATATGGCCTATAGCACTTCTGAAAAACGTAGCTTTCAAAAAAAACAAAAATACGTAAATGGAAACAGTAGATCCAGAGATCTTAAACAAACCAACAAACAAACAATGAAAATGTATGAAAATTTATAAAACCGTCAACGTCATCTACCCGATCGCGTCGGTCATACTATGCCGCCCGCAGGCTAGGTCATTTTGAATCAGTGACATCTCCTTAATTATTTATTAGAATGTTATACAGTAAACTATAATTTCAATCTGAATAAAGTGACTATTATATTTATAAGTATGAATATCAAAATATAAAAAATACATTAACAAAAACCCAATAAATTAAAAGTAAATTAAGAAAACCTTCAGAGATAAACATATAACATCGCTGACTTTCTTAAACACAATTTAAAGAACAATATTTTTGTTAAACATTGTTTTTATGTATCGAGACCGCACGCCACGTATGCGTTAACCAAGTTCATTTTGGGTGACGTTTTCTTAAAAACAACAAACAAACTTTGCAAACCGTTGCTTAGCAACGGTCGCGTAGTGACGGTTACAAAACAACGGCAGAATAAATTGCATGTCAAATTAGTCAAAGTTAACTATTTCTCAAAGTATTTTAATATATTAGTTTATATGTGTAATGTAATTTTATATAGCATATAGCACTTCTGAAGAATGCAGCTTTCATACAAAACAAAAACAAAGTAAATCGGACCAGTAGATCTAGAGATTATAGCGTTTAAACAAACAAACAAACTCTTCCGCTTTATTATATTATAGTATATATAGTATAGATATGAAACTTCAAAATTAACTTTGAATAGATTATGAAAAGAAATTTAGATCTTAGCCTTCCATGGATTTGCTTTGAGTATGTCCGTCACGTTGCAATGTGAGGAGCTAGTTGGATGATGATGATGATGATCTATCACCTCTAATTGTCTATTGACCTACCAAATTTCGATCAATAGTGGAGTTGAATAAGAATATTAGTAGATTCA